>SJYT01022873.1:165246-327730 GCA_006410635.1 Cephalophus harveyi
AGCGACTGAACTGAACTGAACTGAACTGAACAAAATGTAGAAATATATTCCAAGTAAAAGAAGTTAGTACATTACTGAAGAGTTAAGGCAAATCTGACTACATCAGAGGCTGTTCCAGGTAAGGATTCACCTACCCCCTGGATTCTGGGGTGATGCATGTGGGGCAAGCCAAGGTAAGCGCTCTTCAGGGGAGAAACTGCCCTGCTATTCATACAATGAAACTGAATCCAAAGCCTGAGCAGTTATATATATTTGAATCATAGATGGGAGTAGAACAGAAATGCCCAAATAGACAAAAGATGGGGGAAACTTATGGAAGAATTTCCAGGAAAAAGGCACTCACACAGTATGCTATTAGTATAAACTCACACAGATGTTTGAAGAGCAATGTAGGAATAACTAGCATAACTTAAAAATTCATACCCTGTGATCTGATAATCCAACTTTTAAGAATTTATTCCACAGATAATCTTGCCCAATTGCACAATATAGATACAAAAGCATTAATGCAGCAAAATCTCTAATTATGAAAAACCAAGGATAACTTTTTTTGCTCCATTATACCAGAGGATGGTTGGTTATACCATGGGATAATTATGCAATGCAAACCCTGTAGCCATTAAAAGGAATGAGGTAAATTGCTCCATACTGACAAGAAAAGATGCCCAAGATATACTAAGGAAACAAGTGTCCTAATAGAATAGAGAGTGTGAGTCTATTTATATATATAAAAACAGTTTCATATTATATACACAAATACATACACATACATAAACACACATATGCATATACTCATAAACATACGAAAACACACACATATACTCTTGTATACATACAGAGAAAAAACAGGAATGAAAAAATGGTCTTAAAAAAATACACAACTCTCACAGGCACCTTTTACAAGTTAGCAGTGCATTAAGATTTCCAAATATATATTGAATCTGTACAGTATTTAATCTATTAAAAAAAACTGGTATTCAATAATTAAAAATTCAGAAATATCACATAAACATTCAGATTTTTAGCTCCTCATGAAACACCAGAAGTTCACATAGTATCATGCCTGTATGCTTAAACAGCGATGATAAGCAATTACTTCAACTATTTACATACTTTGTCTGGCTCCAGCGGGCATCTGAGTTTTTGGTTCCTAACTCAGAATCTTTCTGGATGCCTCGCCTTTCATTCTGGGGAGGCTTCCAAAAATATGCTAGTTTTCCTCTTGATTAAAGAGGGAGGTTGTCAACAGTAGTATCGAGATGGTTAGCGTCTGTTTGTGAAACTACACAAATAAACCTGAGAAGTACCCTGCTAGTGCAGAAAGTACTAGACTCTAAACAAAGAATCTCGGGAGCTCTGTGGCGGTCTAGGGGATTTGCTGCTTTCACTGCCCTGGCCCAGGTTCAGTGCCTGGCTGGGGAACTGAGATTGCAAAAGCTGAGTAGTCAAATAAAAATAAATAAAAGCCTCCCCACTAACCAGCACTGATACCCTGGACAATTCGACCTCTCCAGGCCTCAGTTTCCTCACCTACACAATGATCTCTAAGACCCTAGGCAGAACCTCCACACACAGAATTTACTGGGATTCAAATACCTAGAAGTGCTTTCCTGCAATCTGCCATCAATGTTCAAAGATCATAAGTTGGTTCTAAGGGCCTTGAAAAAGTTAGAGGAGATTAAACTATTTTTCCAACAACATACTTCTCACCTCAGATCAGATGCTTGTCTCACAACCACTCGAAACAATAAAGACTGTTCTGATCTAGCACTTGCTAAGAACTGTTAAACTGTTTCACAGTGGGAACTCAGTATGGGGAGAATTACTAAATGAGTCTCTTCCTCCTCTGCAAATGCAGAGATGCATGAAAGTGCAGAATAGCTCATTTCCTCCTGAAAGAATCTTAGTGGATGATTTATGTATCTCTTTGAAATTCATATTCAGTGATCTGAGTAATGAGATTTTTTTTACATTGGAAGAACAATTAAACCACCCAGTGGTTAGAGACCATATACTGTCAAATCTCTCTCTTCATATCATCTTCCATCTGTGAATCTGTCACGTACCTCTGTATGTTCTATGAGGTTTCCACTGAGTAAAACAACAGGTAGAAGAGACCGAGACTGTCTTGAGGTGGGGGTGGGGGAATGTGAGGTTTTTCTTTTTCTTTTTGCTTTTTGGTGTTTTCCAAGCTTTCTACAATGAGCGTGGATTGCTTGTCTCCCCACATCTGTAATCCGCGTCTCTTGAGCGCATAAGGACTTTGCCTGTGGGCATTCCATCGGCCAAGGTCAAATGACAATATATTTGCTTTTCTTGGGTATCCCAGAGCTCTCACTGTTCTTTGGGCATGTTTTCTGGTAATACTTCAGTTAGGGCATTTCTGAGCAGGCCGGAAGTACAAGTTCAAGCCCCCAACCACTGTGAGGGTAAGGCCATCATCTGGAGAGACTTTCTTTTTCCACCCAGAGCCCAGGCCAAGAGAGACACTCTTCTTTGTACTTTTCCTGTGTTGGGGGCAGATTCATCCTCCATCAACTTTTTACTGAGGGAAAGCCCTTCAAGAGGATCTCGTTGCCCTGTGTGGATCCGAGGCTTTCTCTCTCATCCCACATGAGCATCAAATCCTAAACCATACTACTACAGAAATGGCATCACCTGAAGCATCCTTGAAAGTCTGCATTTAGTTTCCACTTTGCTTCTGATCCCTAATCATTTCCTTATGAATCCAATTATGTATGTAAAAAGATACAAGTTATATTTTGGATAGCATTTCTAGGCACTCTGTATCAGGACAGTATTTCAGTTAGCTAGACTAACATACTGTTAAGAGACAGAAAATGCATGCATGACTTTTGTGAAAGAAAATAAACTTTAGTTTTAATAATTAACACCCACGGATTACCTGGGCAGCCTGAGAAGATGGTGAACGGTGGGACCACAGTTTCTGGGGGTAATACTGTGTTGTCAAGAATTTTGCAACAGTCTTTCAACACACACCGGCGACCCTGAAATTAAAATCTTGTTAATAGGAAACAGACCAGGAAACGGGAGTAAAAGTTGTCTTGTCTGCTGTGTTATTGTTGTTTAGTTTCCAGTCATGTCTGACTCTTTGCAACCCCGTGGACTACAGCCCATCAGGTTCCTCTGTCCATGGACCTCTCCAGGAAAATACTGGAGTAGGTTGTGGTTCCCTTCTCCAGGTGATCTTTCCAACCAGGGGATTGAACTCAGGTCTTCTGCATTGCAGGCAGATTCTTTACTGTCTGAGCCATCAGGGAAGCCTATAATCGTCATGGTCAGGGACAAAAGGGTTGGGCACAATTCCCTACTGCAGATGGTACCTGACAAGCATGAGGGAGAAACGTTAGTGTGTGTGTGTGAGTCCTGTGTGTGTTTAAATTTGAAGTGGGGGTTGTACACTAGGGACAGTTCAGGCTATTTTAGGCATTTCAGACTATATGAAATTTGATCTTCAAGAATTCTGTTTAATTTTCTTTGCTTTTACTTAGTGTATATCTGTTGTTATGCTTGTCTGACATCCATTTCCCTTTCTTCTTGTAACAGAACTTATATTTTCGTTGGATACCACTCCATTCCTATCTCAGTTCATGTGCTTCATCTCTCATCCCAAACTCTAAACCCCAAGCCTGGCCGCAGCCACTGGTTTAGGGAATTGGTGTATGAACCGTGATGAATCTCAATGTCAAGGCTTCTGCTGGGACTACTGGGAAAAGAAGCTCTTTCCAGTAGGATTCTAGAGAATAGGACAGAATCTTGGACCAGCCACTGGTTTCCATCACTAAAGGACCTGCCTGAGAGGCTTCCAGAGGAAACTAAAAACAGGAAGGAGGTTAATTTACATGACATCAACTGAGATGTCAGTTAGAGCCATTTGTGTATGAAATTAGGATCTACTTCTGTGACTGTGGTCCATATTAGCCAGTACGTTTGTTTTGCACCTACCAGTTTAAGGTTTTTTTTTTTTTTTTTTTAAGGTTTATTATTATTATCCTCTTCTTTTTTTTAAAGATTTACTCATTTATTTTTTTCTGCACTGGGTCTTTGTTGCTGTGTGTGGGCGTTCTCTAGTTGCGGCGCATGGGCTTCTTACTGCAGGGCGTTCTCTTGTGTTGTGGAGCAGGGGCTCTAGGCACATGGGCTTCAATAGTTGCGGCTCATGACTCTACAGCACAGGCTCAGTAGTTGTGACACGTGGGTTTAGTTGCCCTGTGGCATGTGGGATCTTCCCCTGCCCAGGGATCGAATCCGTGTCTCCTGCATTGGCAGGTGGATTCTTTACCACTGGACCACCAGGGAAGCCCCTGTTTGTTCTTTTGTAAACTCCAACTGGACAAGTCTTGGGAAATTCTTCTGGATATGAAGTTAACAGTTCACTTATTCTGCCATGGGTAAATGGTAGCTATTAGGTAGTCATTCTGGAGAAGGAAATGGCAACCCACTCCAGTATTCTTGCCTGGGGGACAGGGGAGCCTGGTGGGCTGCTGTCTATGGGGTCGCACAGAGTCGGACACGACTGAAGCGACTTAGCAGCAGCAGCATCAGGTAGTCATTCAATTCTGCCATCACCCACAGCATTTTGAGGGCAAGAAATAAGGTTTGGGAGAGTCATGTGTTTCATGACTTAAGGAAAAGGAGGTGCTTCTGTGTATGGTTAAAGCTATATCTCAGATGCCTTCTGCCTGGCATCTCCCTTAGCAAGAAAAACCACAGATATGCAGATGATACCACTCTAATGGCAGAAAGCGAAGAGGAACTAAAGAGCCTCTTGATGAGGGTGAAGGAGGAGAGTGAAAAACCCAGCCTAAAACCCAATATTAAAAAACTAAGATCATGGCATCTGGTCCCGATACTTCATGGCAAACAGAGGGGGAAAAGGTGGAAGCAGTGACAGATTTCCTCTTCTTGGGCTCTAAAATCAAGCTGTTGGTGACTGCAGCCATGAAATTAGAAAAAGACTGCTTCTTGGCAGCAAAGCTATAACAAAACTAGACAGTGTGTTTAAAAAGAAAAGACATCACTTTGCTGACAAAGGTCCATATAGTCAAGGCTATGGTCTTTACAGCAGTCATGTACGGATGTGAGAGCTGGACAATAAAGAAGGCAGAGCGCCGAAGAATTGATGCTTTTGAACTGTGGTGCTAGAGAAGACTCTTGAGAGTCCCTTGAAAAGCAAGGAAATCAAACCAGTCAATCTTAAAGGAAATCATTCCTGAATATTCATTGGAAGGACTGATGCTGAAGCTGAAGCTCCAATATTTCAGCCACCTGATGTGAATAGCTGACTCATTGGAAAAGACCCTGATGCTGGGTAAGATTGAAGGCAGAAAGAGAGGAGGGTGACAGACAATGAGATTGTTGGATAGCATCACCAATTCAACGGACATGAACTTGGGCAAACTCAGATGGTGAGGGACAGGGAAGCCTGGCGTACTGCAGTCCATGGTTTTGGGAAGAGTCAGACACAACTTGGCAACTGAACAACAACGTGTCTCAGACGACTTGCTGAGTAAATGAAAGTCTTGGTCTTTATCAGTTGCATTTACATCATCCAAGCCTATAGTTCACTCATGTTCTGGTCAGAATATCAGATAAAACATACTGGGCTGAGGATATGGAATACATATAACAAATACCAAGATAATGCTAACCCATCTAGATCTCAGACTTTACCAAAGAACAGGAAACATACTTTGATTTCATTGTGTTCAAAATTTCCCCCAATATTAAACACCTAAATCGTATGTATGTCCAAGAGCTCCTGGGTAGATTGCCCAATGTATTTTTTAAAAAGATTATATCTCTAAGGTCTGAATTTCTTCAGGGGCTAACTAAGTTGTCTCCAGTTGGGTGGATAAGAGCCAAGTTGGGCAACATCTTTAGGTCAGAAGCAAGTTATGACTGCATATCTTCACTTCTCCTTGGAAAACTCTCTTCCATGAATCACCTGTTATTGGCAATATCAAAAATGGAGCAGATGGCCAGCTCCCCTGGTGACTCCCAGATTAACTCATAGATTCCCTAAGATGCTGAGGCTCCTAAAAACTCAGACCAAGCACGTGGGGGCACTGAGCAAAAGGAAACAAGCTCCTGCATATGGCAGGATACACTCACAGACAGGGATCCCCAGACAAAGGGCCCTGGAAAAGAAGAGCAGTGGAGATGAGCTTTCCCACTGTCTACTCTGGTTACCAAACAGCCTAAGGGCACCTGCTTGCCTAGTTAGCCATTCTGCCCGCTCAGAGAAATGTGCTCATTTCGGGTTTCAGAGAATTCTGGGTAAACTGATCAATTCCACAGCAGCACAATAAAGAATGCAGGTACTTCTTAGGCATGAATGAGTTGGCAATAGCTGAGGAGGTAAAGAGCTGTAACTGCTTCTTTATTCTTTCGTGGAGAACTTTTCAAGAAGGGGTTAAGAACTACATGTTGCTGCTATTACACCTACCCTTATCTCCTTTTTTTTGCTGTTTTCTTTTTTCTTCCTTTTTTTCCTTTTTTTGGTTGCAACGCATGGCATGTGGGATCTTGGTTTTCTGACCAGGGATCAAACTCGTGCCCCCTGCATTGGGAGTGTGGAGTCTTAACCACTGGACTATCAGGGAAGTCCCATATCTCTTTATCCAAGTTATTTAGCAAATTTCTTCCATCCTGTGAAACAGCCTGTAAAACCAAGCCTGCCGGGATGCTATTAAGATTAAAGATAAATGTAAACCTCAAGGCATGATAACAGTTGATCCATAATGCCTGTTAGGCTTTTCCTGAAGACTTTTGGGCAACTTTGATTAACACTCATACCTTCCCATATCCAAGTAGAAGTTACAGTACTACATGAGATGATGCTACAGGAAGGATCTGTGTGTCGTGGGGACAGCTGGACTCTAAAGAGTTCCTACTAGTTTTGAGATTCTCAAAGCATCTTTCTCCTGAGAATTTGTAAAAGCTCAGCAAATAAGTACAGCCAGTGCCAAATAATGACAACACCAGGAGTTGATACACTGAAAAGTGATACAAAAAGCAGATGCTGAACAATAGGACTAGAATTTCCTAAGCATTGGGAATAGCATTTGGTTATTAACTATTCAGACATCTGGCTCTGGACCTAAAGGACTAGACTACTATGCTGATGTCTTCACATTACTGAGGAAAATATCATAAAACTTCAGCTGTGGCTTGGAAAGTCTGCTCTAACCAAGCAGTTAGTGAGGAAAGAGGATGGGTTTCACTATCTTCTCCCTCTCCTCAACATCAGGCTGAACCAAAGACATTCTGTCTCTAATACATATTAAGGAACTCCTCCAGAGAATATTTGGCAGAACAACTGCTCCCCTTGATTCTGAGTAGCAAGTCAGACTGGAATGTCTTCTCAGCAATGTGGCTCTCTGCACTGTCCACCTCTGCTGCAGCCTCACGGCTCCTGGAAAGTGACTGTATGGTTTCTGCAGATTTTCTGATACTTTAGGCTCTGAGTCTTATCCAGAGCAGAGAGCTGACTTTGTGTTAATAGGAGCAGCCATTTAAAAACAGGAAAGGGGTCTTGGCTTTTCCCAGAATCTGAGGGACAAATATAAAATGTAGGAAATATTTTCCCTGAAAATTTAAGGAGCTTGCCTCTGATCATTCTTACTCAGGATGGACTCAGAAATCCTAACTGAAATCAACCTCTTCATCTAATAAATATCAAGAAATTCAGCCTTGGAAAGCTCTAGCCGGGTTAATGTTTGGCATTAACAAACTAATGCCACGGCGCCTGTGGACCTGTGTCCTACAGGTTCTGCTGAGCGAGAGGCCCACTAGCACCTGGCAGGCCCAGCATCTTGAACTACGTGTAGCTCCTTTAACGTCATGCCCTTGTAAGGGTCACAAGTGCCAATCTCTCCCCTGAAACACTCTCTCTCCTCTTATCTATGAGCCAGTTTTGACTCACCCTTCAAGATCCCCTCACCCCACTAGACTGTAAGATTCTTAAAGTGAGGTGACAGGTAGGCCGTATAGTGGCATGGCTATTCATACCACCAGGGTTCAAATTCCAACTCTAGCATTTACTAGCCTTGTCAAATCCCCAGTATCAAAGGTCTTCAGTCTCCTCACCTGAAAATAGGGATAATTACAGTCTATCATCCTGGGATGGTTGTGAGGATTAAATGAAATAACCAAAGGAAAGAGTTTAACATCATATAGAAAAGATTCTATAAAGGTTAGCCATGATTACTAGTGCCTAGGAAGAATTCCAAATTTAATAACAATTCTGGCAAACTAGTAGACCAGAAAAAACTTCTACTCTGCTCAATGACAGAAGCAAAGGCCCACTGATGGGAGGGACAGGAGCTCAAAGGGGAGTGAGGCTGCTCAGCCAGCCAAGTCAGCATACTCACAATCACACAGTTCTTGCCAACGTGAACATAAGAGCCAATCTGAGCTGCGTTGACCACACAATCTTCCTCAATAAAGACGTGGTCCCCAATATGTAAAGGAAAAAATGCAACGCTATAGAAGAAAAAGAACAAAGAACAGTCAAGGTGATGTACTTCTGGTCAAGGTGTATAAAACTAAAGATCATAACTGCAACTCCATCTTGTCTTAGTAAGACTGCTCCTAGCAAGGAAAGAATCCTCACGTTTGAGGAATTCTGTAACACTGAAGAACACGCATGTGACTACTAAACCGAAATCAGAAATCTAGACTACAGAAATGTGCAAGAAAACAGCAAAAGAGCAAGGGCAAGACCGTCAAAGTTAGAAAAGCTAGCATCAAATAAAAACAAATGAACGTTTTGCTCATTCCAGCCTCCTCTGAAAATGCCCACAGATCACATTTTCATTAATCTGCTCTATAATGCTTCAGGGGACTGATGTAATGTTCATGGGATATAATTCCCAACATGCTGAAAATTTGTATATTGTCTGATTTTACTGGGTGTCTGGTTTTACTGCCTGACTCTACGCTACGAACTGGGGAATACAATGGCGAGCAAAAGGGACTTGATCCTGCCCATGAAGAGATTACAATCAGGAGAAGAGAGATTAAATAAATGACTAAATAAGTAATTAGTTACAACTGTGATAAGTGCTACAGAGGAAAAATAACACATCATGAGGGCATGACAAAGAGACTTTATTCAGACTGGAGGTTTGGTAAAAGCTTAATTGAAAGTGACATTTAAGCCAAGACTTAAGGAGTTAAGGACTTAAGGGTTTCTCTAGACTTGTGACATCATTCCCATTCTCCAGGACTCCTCAAATGTAACTGACAGTGGTCTGTGATCATACTTCCAAGAAATTTCAGTACTTGGGATGTGAAATATTTGGACTAGAACTAATACAAAGCAGCTGGATACTCACTGGCTCTTTCCAGTCCTGTGTTCTATTTTGTCAGGAATATTTTATCAGAGATGATACCTGTCTTCCACACACCTATAACTTATTTAAATCTTCCTTAATTTATTTGCATTTTTAGTCTAGACCCCTTGGGTAACAATGGATTCCTTAATTTTATCATAGTCTACCGTAGGCTGTCAACTCTTTAATTTTAAACTGAAAATTCAAAACTCTTTACTCTTATCTGGTTCTGGTATTGAGACATACAGGGAAGGAAATCGACATTCACCTTCTATGCATGTGTTGCTATTTACACTTTCATATTTCTGTATTTCTCATGAGGGCTACTTTTTAACTTTTTATTTTATATTGGAATATAGACAATTAACAGTTTTGTGATAGTTTCAGGTGGACAAAAAGGGACTCCGCCATACATATACATGTATCCATTCTTCCCCTAAACTCCCCTCCCATCCAGGCTGCTACATGTGTACTATTCTTATTCATACATCCCTCCATTCACTGAAAAGACTGTTCATTTCCAGTCTTCTTCCTGGACCATATCCAGCCCAATAATGCCTTTATCAGGAGGTGGAGTCAACAATTCTAGCAGAGCATCAGTTACTGTATGAAATCATGAAAAGGTTTTCTGGCTCCCCCTCAAGCACCTTCTGAACTAATGGGCAAATGTTTTCATTCAAATTTCGTATGATATACAATGACTCCCTGCTCCAATTCTTGTATGTAATGAAATCCTGGAGTACAGCATCACTACAAGAAATGCAGATGATTCCTGCATAATATACATCCAAGTATTATTGTCTGAATTAACCGCCCTCTTCTGTTCCTCCCTAACCATGTTCATACTCCAGGGTCAGCAGTACTCCAGTACATAGTGGCTATCCTGTTGCAGCATTATACTCTATAGTAGCTGTTTATTCAATCATTTTTACCACATGCTGGTGGTGATTGCTGTTGTTTTAACTGAAGTATAGCTAATTTTATATAAGTTTCAGGTGTACAACATAGTAGTTCACAATTTTAGAGGTTTAAAGAATATTAGCTATATTCCCTGTGCTGTATAATATATCCTTGTTGCTTATTTATTTTATATGCTGTAGTCTGTACTTAATCCCCATCCCCTATCTCACCTCTCACCCTCCTACTAGTAACCACTAGATTGTTCTATACACCTGTGAATCTCTTTTTTGTTACATTCATTTATTTCTAACACTAGGTTTTGAGACCCCATTTTATCCATATTTTATATGCCCAGATTATAACCTAGTGACTGGCATAAGGAAAACACCCAATAAACGATTGTTGAATTATTGGATGGAAGCAGATGGTGCCATGGGAAGGAGCCAGGAGGGCAAGCAGAGAGGGAGGCAGAGAGGATACTCCACATCAAGCATAGCAGGCAGTCTCCCTGCCCGGTCAGATGTTTCTCTGACAATCCTTATTCCCACTGAGAGATCAGTCGGCCTGACTGACCATACCCTCTGGGTCAAAGCTGTTTGTAGACTAGGGATGGGCACCTAACTGCAAACTAAGCCAATCAGATTCACTCTAACCAAGATTTTGTTAATCAGTTCAGTTCAGTCGCTCAGTCGTGGCCGACTCTTTGCGACCCCATGAATCGCAGTACGCCAGGCCTCCCTGTCCATCACCAACTCCCGGAGTCCACTCAGACTCACGTCCATCCAGTCAGTGATGCCATCCAGTCATCTCATCCTCGGTCGTCCCCTCTCCTCCTGACCCCAATCCCTCCCAGCATCAGAGTCTTTTCCAGTGAGTCAACTCTTCACATGAGGTGGCCAAAGTACTGGAGTTTCAGCTTTAGCATCATTCCTTCCAAAGAGATCCCAGGGCTGATCTTCAGAATGGACTGGTTGGATCTCCTTGCAGTCCAAGGGACTCTCAAGAGTCTTCTCCAACACCACAGTTCAAAATAGGACAATTTAAAATCTCTGATAGGTATTTAGGCTGGAAGCCTAAATGAAGATGTAATTAAAGGGCTGAGGCAGCAAAGCTGGCTCCAGGAGAAAAGTGGGAAGATACAGCAGGAAGAAAAAAGAGGGAAGAAGAAGTACAGAGAGAAGGACAGATAAGAAACTGTCTCAGTGGCAGAGTAGCAGACAGACAGAACAGTGGTCTTGATTTTGGCAAGCTGTCCAGCTCCAGGTTCCAGTCCCTTATGAAACCTGGCCCCCTTTTTCTACCCTGAAATTCCATCAAATATGCCTGTGTCTGTTTAATCAGAATCCTCCCCCGCCCCCACCCCTGGTTTTGCCAGCTTAAGTGAATTGTTTCTGGCAACTAACCATCAACAAGACTAAGACAACCACCACCAATTGTGCTCATTATGGAGTGTTCTCACTCAGTGTTCCAAACAAAAGTACAGACCTGCTCCTTCTCCCATGACTCAACACATGGGTTTCACCACCAGAAGCAGCATCTTGTCCAAGACTGAAACAAATGATTAAATTACATACCCTTTGCTGAATTTCTTGAATGGTGGCCTTATGACACTCCGACTTTTCACAACACAATGACGTCCAACTCTTACATTTGCCAGATCACCTCGGATAATACAGTCATTCATCACGATGGTCTACAAAACAAAGCAGCACATTTTAAAATTTTATTTTAATGGGAGGATAATCACTTTACCATAATGTATCAGTTTCTACCGTACAACAACGTGAATCAGCTGTAGTATACATACATTCCTTCCCTCTTGAGCCTCCCTGCCACGCTCATGATCACACCTCTCTAGGTCATCACGGAGCACCGAGCTGAGCTCCCTGTGTTACAGAGCAGGTTCCTGCTAGCCATTTATTTGACAGATCGTAGTGTATGCATGTCAGTGCTACTCTTCCAATTTATCTCACCCTCTCCTTCCCCCATGTCTGCAGTTCTGCTCTCTACATCTGTGCCTCTATTCCGACCCTGCAAATGGACTCATCAGCACCATTTTTCTAAGTCCATATATATACATTAACATATGCTATCTGTTTTTCTCTTTCTGACTTACTTCACTCTGTATGACAGACTCTAGGTTCATCCATCTCACTACGACTGACTCAATTTTGCTCCTTTTTATAGCTGAGTAATATTCCATTGTATAAATATATACCACAACTTCTTTATCCATTCATCTGTTGATGGACATCCAGGTTGCTTCCATGTCCTGGCTATTGTAAACAGTGCTACAATGAAAACTGGGATACATGTGTCTTTTTGAACTATGGTTTTCTCAAGGTATATGCCCAAGTGGGATTGTTGGGTCATATGACAGTTTTATTCCTAGTTTTTGAAGGAACTTCCATGTTGTTCTCCATAGTGGCTGTATCACTGTTTCCAACAACAGTGCAAGAGGGATTCCTTTTTTCCAAATCCTTTCCAACATTTATTGTTTGTAGATTTTTGGATGATGGCCATTCTGACTGGTGTGAGGTGATACTTCAATGTTGTTTTGATTTGCAGTTCTCTAATAATGAATGGTTTGCTTGGAGACAAACAGAGATCATTCTGTCGTTTTTGAGACTGCCTCCAAGTACTGCATTTCAGACTCTCTTGTTGACTATGAGGGGGGTAATCCATTTCTTCTAAGGGATTCTTGCCCATAGTAGTAGATATAATGGTCATCTGAATTAAATTTGCCAATTCCTATTCATTTTAGTTCAGTGATTCCTAAAATGTCAGTGTTCACTTGCCATCTCCCGCTTGACCAATTTACTTTGATTCATGGACCTAACATTCCAAGTTCCTACGCAATATTTTCTTTACAGCACTGGACTTCACTTTCAGCACCAGGCCCATCCCCATCTCAGCGCTGTCTCCACTTTGGCCCAGCCCCTTCATCTTTATAGAGCTGTTCCTCTGTTCTTCCCTAGTAGCACACTGGACATCTGCCAACCTGGGGAGCTCATCTTCTGGTGTCATATCTTTTTGCCTTTTCATTGTGTTTACATTCAGCATCATAGTAATCCAAGTCTATGCTCCAATCACTAATGCCAAAGAAGCTGAACAGTTCTATGAAGATCTACAACATCTTCTAGAACTAACACCAAAAAACAGATGTCCTTTTCATTATAGAGGACTGGAATGCAAAAATAGGAAGCCAAGGGATACCCGGAGTAACAGGCAAGTTTGGCCTTGTAATACAAAATGAAGCAGGGCAACGGTTAACAGAGTTTTGCCAAGAGAATGCACTGCTCATAGCAAACACCCTCTTCCAACAATACAAGAGACGACTCTACACATGGACATCACGAGATGATGGCAAATACCAAAGTCAGACTGATTATATTCTTTGCAGCCGAAGATGGAGAAGCTCTGTACAGTCAGCAAAAATAAGACCTGGAGCTGACTGTGGCTCAGATCATCAGCTCCTTACTACAAAATTAAGGCTCAAGTTGAAGAAAATAGGGAAAGCCACTAGGTCATTCAGGTATGACCTTTATCAAATTCCTTATGATTATACAGTGGAGGTGATGAATAGATTCAAAGGATTAGATCTGGTAAACAGAGTGCCTGAAGAACTATGGATGGAGGTTTGTTAACACTGTATAGGAGGTGGTGACCAAAACCATACCCAAGAAAAAGAAATGCAAGAAGGCAAAGTGGTTGTCTGAGGAGGTCTTACAAATAGCTGAGAAAAGAAGAGAGGCAAAAGGCAAAGGAGAAAAGGAAAAATATACCCAACTGAAGGCAGAGTTCCAGAGAATAGCAAGGAGAGATGAGAAAGCTTTCTTAAGCGAACAGTGATGGGAATATTTTATATCGTGACTGTGGTACTAGTTACAGAGATTTCCACATCAGCCAAAACTCATCCAACTGCATATTTAAAATGGGTATATTTTATTTAATGTAATATACCTAAATAAAAATTATTTTTAAATATTCCATTATAAAATATTTAAAAGGAACAAAAAGAGATTCTATATGACTTGGTCATTGTTTAGATGTTCGGCAAGAAAAAGAGAATCTAGGACAAGGTAAGGAATTCTGGGGATTTTATGATAAATTCAGTTTTGAAATGTGGAGTTTGAAGGTCCTGTGGGATGACCAACAGGCAGCTGTGAATAAAGGTCTGGGACCCAAGATAGAAGGTCAAGGTAGAGAGGCAGATGGTATATACACCTCAAATATATGTGAATTTAGATAGATCACTGGCCAGAACACCAGGCTCTGAGAAGATACTAAAAAAGAAGTGCACTCACACCTGAAAGAGCTAACCAATCTGACCTGCATATGTTCGGCCTATAAAACCCCTACCGGTAAAAGAAACTTTCACATCTGCTGCTGATCGTAAAGTATTACAGTTCCTCTTGGTTTTTGTTTCTTTTTGGCCGAGCCTCACAGCTTGTGGGATGTTAGTTCCCGGACCAGGTACTGAACCCTGGCCCCAGTAGTGAAAATGCTGAGTCCTAACCACTGGTCCCTTCTTCATGGATCACTGCCTTGTCATGGTGAAGGGGCTTGTGTAACTCAATGAAGCTATGAGCCATGCCACGTAGGGCCACCCAAGACAGAAGGGTCATAGTGGAGAGTTCTGACAAAATGTGATCCATTGGAGGGAATGGCAAACCACTCCAGTTACTTGCCATTTATACCTCATGAACTGTCTAAAAAGACAAAAAGATGTAACACTGAAAGATGAGTCCCCAACATTGAAGGTGTCCAATTTGCTACTGGGGAAGAGTGGAAGACAACTACCAGAAATAATGAAGCCGCTGGGCCAAAGAGGAAACAATGCTCAGTTGTGGATGTGTCTGGTGATGAAAGTAAAATCCAATGTTGCAAAGAACAATACTGCATAGGAACCTGGAACATTAGGCCTATGAATCAAGGTAAATTGGACACGGTCAGACAGGAGATGATAAGAATAAACATCAACATCTTAGGAATCAGTGAACTAAAATGAACTGGAAAGGGCTAATTTAATTCAGATGGCCATTATATCTACTACTGTGGACAAGAATCCCTTAGAAAAAATGGAGTAGCCTTCATAATCAACAAAAGGGTCCAAAATGCAGTACTTGGATGCAGCCTCAAAAATGACAGAATGATCTCAGTTCATTTCCAAGGCAAGTCATTCAACATCACAGTAATTCAAATCTGTGCCCCTACCACCAATGCCAAAGAACCTTAAGTTAATCAGTTCTATGAAGACCTCCTAGAACTAACATAAAAAAAAAGATGTTCTATTCATCAATGGGGACTGGGATGCAAAAGTTGGAAGTCAAGAGATGCCCAGAGTAACAGGCAAGTTTGGCCTTGGAATACAGAATGAAGCAAATGACATACAATATGTCAGCAAAGGCTAACTGAATTCTGCTAAGAGAATGCATTGGTTATAGGAAGCACCCTTATCCAACAATACAAGAGATGACTTTACATATGGATATCACCAAATTGTCAATACCAAAATCAAACTGATTATGTTTTTTTGTAGCCAAAGATGGAGAAGCTATATAAAGTCAGCAAAAACAAGACCTAGAGCTGACTGTGGCTCAGATCATCAGCTTCTCACAGCAAAATTCAGGCTTAAACTAAAGAGAGCAGGGAAAGCCACTAGGCCAGCCAGGTATGACTTAAATCAAATCCCCTAGGAATATGCAGTGAAGGTGACAACAGATTCAAGGGATTAGATCTAGGAAACAGTGTGTCTGAAGGACTATGGACAGAAGTCTGTAATATTGTACAGGAGGCAGCTAACAAAACCATCCCAAAGGAAAAAAAAGCAAGAAGGCAAAGAGGTTATCTGAGGAGGCTTTACAAATAGCTGAAGAAAGAAGTGAAAAGCAAGGGAGAAAGGGAAAGTACATCCAATTAAACACAGAGTTCCAAAGAATAACGAGGAGAGACAAGAAGGCCTTCTTCAGTGAACAGTGCATAAAAATAAGAGGAAAACAACTGAAGGGGAAAGACTAGCGATCTTCTCAGGAAAATCAGAAATATCAAGGGACTATTTTGCCCAAAGACAGGCACAATAAAGGACAGAAATGGTAGAGACCTAGTAGACGCTGACGGGATCAAAAACAGATGGAAAGAATACATGGAAGAACTGCACAAAAAAGATCTTAATGAACCTGATAACTACGATGATGTGCTCAGTCACCCAGAGCCAGACATTCTAGAGTGTGAAGTCAAGCGGGCTTTAGGAAGCACTGCTGTTAATAAAGCTGTGGATGCGATGGAATTCCAGTAGAGCTATTCAAAACCCTAAAGGATGATGATATCAAAGTGTTGCACTCAGTTCAGTTCAGTCGCTCAGTCATGTCCGACTCTTTGCGATCCCATGAACCGCAGCACGCTAGGCCTCCCTGTCCATCACAAACTCCTGGAGTCCACCCAAACCCATGTCCATCAAGTTGGTGATGCCATCCAATCATCTCATCCTCTGTCGTCCCCTTCTCTTCCTGCCCTTGATCTTTCCCAGCATCAGGATCTTTTCAAATGAGTCAGCTCTTCACATCAGGTGGCCAAAGTATTGGAGTTTCAGCTTCAGCATCAGTCCTTCCAGTGAACACCCAGGACTGATCTCCTTTAGGATGGACTGGTTGGATCTCCTTGCAGTCCAAGGGACTCTCAAGAGTCTTCTCCAACACCACAGTTCAAAAGCATCAATTCTTCGGCACTCAGCTTTCTTTATAGTTCAACTCTCACATCCATACATGACCACTAGAAAAACCATAGCCTTGACTAGACGGACCTTTGTTGACAAAGTAATGTCTCTGCTTTTAAATATGCCGTCTAGGTTGGTCGTAACTTTCCTTCCAAGTGTTGCACTCAATATGTCAGCAAATCTGGAAGACCCAGCAATGGCCACAGGACTGGAAAAGGTCAATCCTCATCCCAATTCCCAAAAAGGGTAGTACTAAAGAATGTTCTAACCATCAGACAATTGCACTCATCTCCTGAGACTTCCCTGGTGGCTCAGACGGTAAAGCATCTGCCTACAATGTGGGAGACCCGGGTTCAATCCCTGGATCAGGAAGATCTCCTGGAGAAAGAAATGGCAACCCATTCCAGTATCTTGCCTAGAAAATCCCATGGATGGAGGAGTCTGGTGGGTTATAGTCCATGGGGTCACAAAGAGTTGGACATGACTGAGCAACTTCACTTTCACTTTCCCACGACAGTAAGGTCATACTTAAAACTGTGCCTGCCAGGCTTCAGCATCATGTGAACCAAGAACTTCCAGACGTTCAAACTGAGTTTAGAAAAGGCAGAGGAACCAGAGATCAAATTGCCAACATTCACTGGATCATTGAGAAAGCAAGGGAATTCCAGAGAAAACATCTACCTGTTTCATCAACTATGCTAAAGCCTTTGACTGTGCAGATCATAACAAACTATGGAAAGCATGGGAATACCAGACCATCTTATCAGCCTCATGAAAAACCTGTATGCAGGTCAAGAAGCAACAGTTAGAACCCAATAAGGAACAAGTGACGGGTTCAGGACTGAGAAATGAGTACGACAGGGCTGTCTGCTGTCACCCTGTTTCTTTAACCTATACGCTGAACACATCATGAGAAATGCTGGGCTGGATGAGCCACAAGGTAGAAATAAGACTGCTGAGAGAAATATCAACAACTTCAGACATGTGGATGACACCACTCAATGGCAGAAAGTGAACAGGCTAAAGAGCCTCTTGATGAGTGTGAAGGAGGAAAGTGAAAGAGCTGGCTTAAAGCTAAATATTAAAAAAAAATCTAAGATCACAGCATCTGGCCCCATTACTGCCTGACAAATAGAAGGTGAAAGTAGTGACAGATTTCCTCTTCTTGGGCTCCAAAATCACTGAGGATGGTGACTGAAATCAGAAGACGACCGCTTCTCAGCAGGAAAGCTATGACAAACCTAGACAGTGTGTTGAAAAGCAGAGACATTACTCTGCCAACAAAGGTCCGTATAGTCAAGGCTATGGTCTTTTGCAGTGGTCATGTATGGATGTGAGAGCTAGCCTGTAAAGAAGGCAGACCACCAAAGAATTGATGACTTTGAACTGTGGTGCTGGAGAAGACTCCTGAGAGTCCCTTGGATAGCAAGGAGACCAAACCAGTCAATCTTAAGGGAAATCCCTAAATACTCATGGGAAGGACTGATGCCGAAGCTAAAACTCCAGTATTTTGGCTACCTGATGTGAACACTGACTCACTGGAAAAGTCCCTGATGCTGGGAAAGACTGAGGGCAGGAGAAGAGGGTACCAGAGGATGAGATGGCTGGATGGCATCACTGATGCAATTTTCATGAACTTGGGCAAACTTCAGGAAACAGTGAGGGACAGGGGGATCTGGAGTGCTACAGTCCAGGGGTCGCAAAGAGTCAAACACAATGGGGAGACTGAACAACAATCACCACTACCACTCATCTGCTAGGGAATTCCTCTCTTGGTTTTAAAAGCTATCTCCTTTAAAACAAAACAAAACAAAAAGCTATCTTCTTCAACCTTAGAGAGACATCTATTCTAGTACATAATTCTTTCATCTAAGATTTTTAATTTACTTCAATCATTGTTTTCTGTTTGTGTTTCCATCTACAATCAGAGAAAATGACTTCTTTTTTTTTTAGAAGAAAACAGAATATCAAGACTTCTGAGTATCTGGTAATGCCTGTTGTTGTTTCATTGTGTTTTAAATAAAGACAACAATTTTAATTTGGAAATAAAGAAAATCCATATAAGACCCTCAGTCAGCCTAAATTACATTCGCAATGAAGAAGCAAACACAAAAAAACATAAAATGGAAATGATATCACAGATGGTCAAAGAGATTAAGCAAGAGGAATTCAAATTCTGGTTCCTATCTCAGAAGAATGGAGCTAAAAAGAAATCAGATGAAAAATATGACAAATGAAAGGAAGTGTCTTAAAAGACCTTACAGGGAGGAAAACAGTGCTAAAGCAGAGTTCACTGAATTCAACAAGGACAAGGCAGAGGCGGCAAGTTGGAGATCTAAGGGTTGCACCTAGAAACCATTTTATTTAGCCCTTCAGTCATTTTTATCATTTAAGTTAGAGGTTATTTAAATAGTAGGGTATTTTACATTTTAAAAAAAATCCAGACTTCCAGTTTGGGACAGTTAGAAGCTCTGGAAGTATATGTCTGCATTCCCATGTGGCAACAACAATCCACGTGAGCTTAGCTAGGTCCTGTATTCTCCAATTCACACAGGCCTCACCACTCTCTCTGGTTTATACTAGACCTCTTTACTCATATAAACCCTGTTTCTCCCTGCAGGCACTGTGACACCTGATATAAGGGCTTAGGAAAACAAAGTTCTGAAAGGGACAGGGGCTGGGGAAAAACAAAACAAAACAGATTGTTCATAATAACAAAAAGCTGGAAACAAAATAACTATCCACCAATAGAAGAGGGGATAAATGGAATTGTACACAACAGTGAAAATGCATAAATCCCAATGAATCTTAGAAACAGGAGTTGAGAACAATGTTACTTAGTAAGTGTAATGTATGTCTCCTATTGTCATCGTTACAATAATTGAGTGTAATAATAGTAAGTCACAGAAAACCAAGAAAAGCTGAACAAAATATACTGTTTAGAAATACATATGTATATGGTGGGGCTTCCCAGGTGGTGCCAGTAGTAAAGAACCCAGCTGCCAATGCAGGAGACATAAGAGATGCAGGTTTGATCCCTGGGTCAGGAAGATCCCATGGAGGGATCACTCCAGTATTCTTGCCTGGAGAATCTCATGGACAGAGGAGCCAGGTGTGCTACAGTCCACAGTGTCACAAAGAGTTGGACACGACTAAAGTGACTTAGCACGCATGCATGCATGCATGCCTATGGTAAAAAAAAAGTTTTTGAAAAATAAAGAATTTATAAGACAAAAAATTCAGAACAGCGCTATTCTTGAAAGGAGGAAAGAAATAAGAGAGAAACTTCAGGCTGTACTATATTATTATGCATTGATTATGTTTCAGTTATTCAGCTGGGTGGTGGGTTCATGGTATTGATGCAATTTTTATGCTTCATACCATATGTATTGCACATCAGTCTCCTGTGTGCACCGAATATTGCCAAATAAAACACTTTTCAAAAAAGAAACAGAAGACCCCAGATAACCAAAACAATCTTGAAAGGAAGACTCATCTTTCCTGATTATAAAATTTTCTACAAGGCTACAGTAATGATTAAGTACAGATGATTTCCTATAAGGATGACTAGACCATTCAAAGAGGAAAGAACAATCTCTTCAACAAATGGTGCTGGGACAAGTAAATTTCCTCACACCAAGAATTAATTAAATAGGATCCTAACTTCACATTATATGCAAAATTAACTTAATTAAGTTTAATTCAAACAAAAAATTAGCTTAAAATGAAGAAATGACTATTTCAATAAAAGTGTTAAAATCACTAACTCTTAGAAGAAACCACAGGAGTAAATCTTCATGATCTTGGGTTTGGTAAGGATTTTTAGATATATGACATCAAAAACTTAAGCAACAAAAGAAAAAATAGATAACTGGACTTCATCAAAATTAAAAACTCTTGTGCATCAAAGAACTTAATCAAGAAAGTAAAGACAATCTACAGAATGGTAGAAAATACTTGCAATCATAAATCCAACAAAGATTTATTATGGAGAACATATAAAGAAATACAACTCAACAACAAAAAGGCAACACGGTTTTAAAATGGTCAAAGGACTGAATAGACTTTCGCCCTCAGATGTGCAAATGGCCAATCAGATGAAAGATGCACATCATCATTAGATATTAGGGAAATGCAAATCACACTACTGTATACAAAAGATAACTAATAAGAACCTACTATATAGCACAGGGAACTCTATTCAGTGCTCTGTAATGACCTATACAGGAATGGAGTCTAGAAGAAAATGGATATATGTATATATATGACTGATTTACTTTGATGTACAGCATAAATTAATACATTGTAAATCAATGATACCCCAATAAAAAATGAATTTTAAAAAACACAATGAAATACCTTTCATACTCACATTCAAGGAAAAGAGAAAATAACATGTTTGTGAGGATATGGAGAAATTGGTACTCTCTTGCATTGCCATGGGACTGTAAAATGGTACAACTTGACAGTCCTTCAGAAAGCTAAAAAATGGGACCCATATGACCCAGCCACCTCACCTCTAGGTATATACAAAAATAATTGAAAACAGCAACTCAAATAGATCTTTGCATGCCAATGTTCATGGCAGCATTACTCAAAAAAGCAGAATGGGAGAAACAATCCAAACGTTCATCAACAGATGAATAGATAAAATGTACATAGACACAATGGAATATTATTCAGTCATCAAAGGAATAAAATTCTTATACATGCTAAAACATGGATGCGTCTTTAAAATATAGTACTAAGTGCAATAAGCCAGCCCAAAGAATGACAAGTATTATATAATTCCACTTAAATGACATATCTAGAATAGGCACATTCATAGAGACAGAAAGTGGGCTGAGGTTACCAGGGCCTGGGAGAAGGGAACAGGAGCTGTTCCTTACAGAGTTTTTCTTTGGGTGATGAAAAAATTATAGAAATAGATGTAGTGATGATGGCTGCACAACACCGTGACTGTAATTAATGTCAATGAATTGTATACTTAAACTCCACATACTTGCTAATGTGTCAGATGGAGTTGACTCAATTTTCTAATTTGGTGCAGAAACAGTGTATCTATAATTATTAATTATATTTAACTACCAAACTATATTTCCATTAAATCTCATGGTATAGAGACAGCAATAGAGACAGTAATTGTATCTCTACTGAAAATATCTGTGATCTTTTGACTACAGTGATATTATTTTTCCTCTAGAAGTTAGAGATTTAATATTTCAAGGAAAATTGAGTGTTCCTAACGGCACAGGAAGAAACTATGGACTTCGGTTTTTGTCAAGCTCAAATATACCTTGATATTTTCTCTGGTTCTTAAGTGTTCCAAGCCTTTCACATTTCGTTTTTCAAAAGGATTTCATATTTCAGTTATCTTTCCTAATTCTCACATTAAGAGTTTTGACTAATAATGAACCACATTAATTAGTAAATGGATAATTATATCAGTATCACTTTAGTTTTTACATTAAAATTTATGTTTTGTGTCCTGTAACGTAGAACACACAATACTATATAATAATTTCAGTTCTGGGGGCCATTGTATTTTGTTCCTGGAATAACAGGAAAAAGGTTTTCTGCTGCCTCCCTTTACTGAATCTTTTTTTGTATCCAATAAATCCAATTTGGAGAATTCTTTTTAAAACAGGATTTTAGAATGTACATCAATAAATAGGAGACATGGCAACATTTCATCTGCCTTGCTGATTTGATACTGAGTGGAAAGAAAACAGAAATATGCATCTTGGAGCTGACTCTGTCACTTACCTTGCCATTAAGAACAATGTTCTGACTTCCACACAATACAGACTGGCGACTAACTTTGTTCCCAGATGCCTGAAAGAAAACAGAGGTGAGCAAAATCAGTGGATTCTAGGCTACAAATTTCCACCAAGAAAGCTCATATTGCAGAGAACAGGACTTGAGATGGGTGACGTCTGCAGAGAACAGGACTTGAGATGGGTGACGTCTGCAATGGAATGAGTCCAGAATATCAAAAATGCAAGGATGAATCAGGAAACTAGGGATTCAAGGAACAGATCCAGAAGTTGCATGTGGTACATACATAGGCTAGCAGCAGCAGACACGAATTGAGTCTCATTTCTATACTTCAGTTTTACAGACCTAAAACCAGAATAATGACTTTACCAATATCAGAGTTGTGAGAATTCAATGAAAAAATAAAGAGTAATGCCGATTGAGCACTAAACCCATTTCGAACAATTTACATACATCATGTATTGAGTATTAAAAAAAACGAGTAACAGTCCTCAGCACATAGTAATAAATCACCACACAAGTTTAACAAAAAAATAAAATAAAATAAATTTTTTTACAAAGCCTGAAGCCCAAAACTGTAATCAGTATCAGAATGAATGAGACTTGTCCTTCTTTCTGGAAGGCATTTTATCTCTATTAGGAAATCAAGAATAGATTAAAAAAAAAAAAAGCCTAAACTGGCCATGCAAGGAATAAATAACAAAACCAGACTATACATGAACTCTCAATAGGTAATCTCGGACTAACGCCGAAAGGACCAGGGGTGGGGCAGAGACGGGACGGAGGCCTCAGAGAACGCAGGCTTGGAGAGGGGAGGGCAGATGTCTGGACACGCGCACCGTTTCGATGTACTCGGACTTGTTGTAGAGCAGCTCGCCCAACTCCATGACCACCAACTCCCAGGCGCGGCTCTGGCTCCTGTCAAAGTCCGTCCGCCGGTATTTCTGACTGGAACTCCGGCAACTTCCGGCGGCTCCACCACTTCCGCTCTGGGCGGCCGGGGCTATCATCCATAGTTCGGTTCTCCGCTAGGCGGCCTTACTCCATTGCTCTGCCGTCTCCGACTGCGCGTGCGCAGGCCGAGCGGCGGCTGTGATTGGCCAGGTTTGTTGGCGCGCCCGTCCAGCGTGGGCTATCTGGCCCTGTGTTGTGGTGCTCCCGGGCTCTCCAAACCTTCCCCGGGGTGGCTTGGGGCCCAGGGCCAGCCGGGCTGCTTTTGTCCGCAGGCCTGGGGCCAGCGACGAATGCTCTTTTTGTTGGCCGCCGGTCAGATGGAAGAGCCTTCTGGGAAGACCCTCAGCTGTGAAGAGAAGGAAAAGGTGCCGGGGATGCGGGAAGGGTTGGCTCAGATTTTGACCCCCTATCCCAGGATCTTATGCTTGTCTCTGCTTCCTTCGACCGTCCAAGGGTGGCAGTGACCTCTAAGCTACGCTTTTCTCTGGATTGAGGGGGCACAGGAAGTGAAAGTGTGGGAGAGCGCCGTGCTCCCTTGGTGGCGTTTAAAGAACAATTTTTCATTACAGCAGAAATGCAAAAGTACAAAATGTCCCCTTTGACATCGTCCCCACCCCACCCTGCACACTCTCAGTTTTGGCTTCTCCCACCCCGCCCCGTTAAGTAAATCTCTCAACCATCTGGACTTCAGATATTTTTGTGTGTGCCTGTGTGTGCATGTTGGGCGGGTGGTGGAGATGTGGAGGGGCATGTTTGTATTCTCTAATCACCAAAGAGTAATTATGTATTTTGGGGGAAGGTGAATGTTCATAAATGGTATGATCTAGATGGTTCTGCAACTTCCGTTTTGCTTCTCCGTGTTTAAAATCCACATTAGTCCTTGTTTGCTCCTGCTTCTGCTGAGTCGCTTCTGTCGTGTCCGACTCTGTGACCCCCTGGACTGTAGCCCTCCAGTCTTCTCTGTCCATGGAAATTTTCTGGCAATAATACTGGAGTAGGTTGCCATGCCCTCCTCCAGGAGATCTTCCCAACCGAGGGATGGAACCCACGTCATGTTTACTTACCTTTTTAAAAATTATTTCTTAAATTCTGTATGCTGCTGTTGCTAAGTCACTTCAGTCATGTCCGACTCTGTGCGACCCCATAGACTGCAGCCCACCAGGCTCCCCCGTCCCTGGGATTCTCCAGGCAAGAACACTGGAGTGGAGTGCCATTGCCTTCTCCAAAATTCTGTATAGTATCCTACAAATGGAAGTGACATCTTTTCTTTACGTTTCTCTGCTTAGAGCCTTTTGTTTGCAGGTTTTGTTTCTACAACAGTGCTGCTCTGACTGTCCTTATACATGCCACCTCGTGCTTGTGCCACCAGACGTTGTTGTGGTTTTTTAAAAATATTTATTTACTTGGCTGCCCCCCTCTTAGTTGTGGCACATGGGATCTTCTATCTTCCTTGGAGCATGTGGGATCTAGATACCTGACGGGGGATGGAACCCAGCCTGCTGCATCGGGATGGCAAAGTCTTTGCCACTGAGCCACCAGGGAACTGACAGATGTTGTTAACTTGAATGTATCTTGCACTGGCTCTTCCAAGCATGGTGCTAAAACTCTTCATTCATCATAACTCATCCGTCCTCTCATCCCAGCTTGCCTTGCAGTGGTGGTGGAAAAGTTCATTTACAAATCATCAAGGTAATTCTCAGATGTTGATAAGGGTGGTGATAAGTACGAAGCTGTGAGAAGAGGTTACAAGCACAGACCCTAGAGCCAGACTGCATAGTTTGAGTTGTTCTGGTTTTAAATTGTGTGATCTTGGACAAATTGCCTTCCCTCTGATCTTTCCAAAGCTAGCTCTTTCCTCCATCAGGTCGGAGCTCATATGGTTTTCCTCAGAAATGCTTCCCTGGCCACTGTCTCTGAGTATTCCATCTCCTGTATCCCAGACACCCTCCCATCACTCTGTTTGTCTAGGTATTGGTTACCACATGAAATCATCTTATCTGTTTGTTTTCTTACTTACTATCTGTATCCCTCACTGTATGTAAGCTGGCCACGCGCAGTGGCCTTGACCCCTCTGCAGATATAGCACCTGGAACTATAACTGTCCTAGTGGGCATCAGTTATTGTTTTCGGTGCTGGAGATACCTGGGTCAATAACTGACTCATAAGTTGAATGACTGTCTGAGGATGATAGCCCCTACTACCTTCACGGATCTCACAGTGAGGTAGGAGGAAACAGAAGTGAACAGACAGTGTGTATAGTAAGTACTGTGATAAAGCAAGCACAGAGGAGAGGTGGAATCCTAACTTGGATTTGGAGAAGGACTTAGAAGTTTAGAAACTTCCTAGAAGTTTCCCTCAGGGAAATAAAAATCTAAGCCGAGGCTTGAGGCATCAGTAGGAATTAGCAAAGTAAGTTGGGGAGAGTTGCTCCAGGTGACAGGAACAAGTTATGCAGAGATGCATTAGAGAACTTGATGTTTTGTGAGAACTGAAAGTAGAGTGAGGCAGTGCCGCTTCCTCCCCACCTCCAGCTGAGGGACCTGCTGACCACTGCTCGCTGGTATCCAATAGGCCCTGCATCCCTTCTCTCTAATGCCTTTTTTCCACCTGCTCAGTTTTGTTTGCTGTTTTTCCTCTTCCAGTTGAAAGAAAAATTAGCATTCCTGAAAAGGGAATACACCAAGACCCTGGCCCGCCTTCAAGTAAGTAAATCACATTCTCTCAAATTGCTGTTAATGCCACAAAGTATATAAAGACAGCTCTTTTTTTAAGCTGTTAACAAAAATTTATTTCTTTTTCATAAAGTTGTTTTTTGAGTTGCTTTTGTTTTCTCTAGCGTGCCCGAAGAGCCGAGAAGTTTAAAAATTCTCTTAGGAGAACAGTGGAAGAACAAGATTCCTCACTCCAGCAGGAAGTTTCAACACAGCTAACCCACACAGGTAAGGCTAGCCCATTCTCTTACGCTTTATTACTCATTTCCCATGTAAATTTGCCTGTGATTCTCTTTTTAAATACATTTATTTATTTGGCTGCGTCGAGTCTTAGTTGTGGCACACGGGATTTCATTGGGCCACATGGACTTAGTTGTCCCCTATCGTGGGGGAATCTTAGTTCCCCGACCAGGGAGCGAACCCCCATCCTCTGCCTTAGAAGGCAGATTCTCAACTACTGGACCACTAGGGAAATCTAGCTGTGGTTCTTTTTGTCACAGTCAGAAGATAAGGAGTAACAGTAGACTCTTTAAAGTCTACAGTTCATTGCTTCTTTGTATAATCATCATCAAGATTATATAACCATCATCACTGTCTTAATTTCAGAACATTTTTACCACCTGAAAAAGAAACCCTGTACCCATCCTACCCTTAACCCCTGGACAACTACTAATCTGCTTTTTGTCTCTGGATTTTCCTCTTCTGGACATTTCATATAGATAGAACCATACAATACGTGGCCTTTTGTGACTCTCTTCTTTCACTTGGCATAATGTTTTCAACCTTTATTCATCCATCTATATGTTCATCTAAGTGTGCATCAGTACTTCATTCCTTTTTGCAGTTGAATAATGTTTCATTCCCCTTCACGGATCACAGCCTTGTCGTGGTAAAGGGGCTTGTGTAACTCAATAAAGCTATGAGCCATAATATAATATGATATGATATAGTTTGTATATCTCTTCAGTTAATGGACACTTGGGTTGGTTCTACTTTTTGGCTATTATAAATTTTGGCTTTTACGCTGCTGTGAAGATTCATGTACAAGTAGTTTGGGGGACATATATTTTCAGTTCTCTCTATATGTACCTAGGAGTGAAATTTCTGGGTTATATGATAATTCTGTGTTTAATTTTGAGGAACTACCAAACTGTTTTCTACAGTGACTGTACCATTTTTCTTTCCTACCACAATGCAACAAGAGTTTCAATCTCTTCACATCCTTGTTAATACTTGTGAATTATAACCGTTCTGATAGATAGAAGTGGTATCTAATTGTGGTTTTGATTTGCATTTCCTAGTGACTAATGATATTGAACATCTTTTTGTGTGCTTGTATATCTTCTTTGGAGAAATATCTATTGTTAGGTTATTTGTCTTTTTATTGATGAGCTGTAAGTGTTCTTTATATATTCTAGCTATTGGACCCTTATCAGATACATGATTTGTAAATATTTTCTCTCATTCTGTGAGGGAGAAACTATACTTTATTTGGATTGCTTATTTAGTTGCTCTTTTTCTCTATTTTAACTTTTAGAAATTATATTTATTGCTTAAATAAAAAAAAAAAAAAGCCTAAACTGGCCATGCAAGGAATAAATAACAAAACCAGACTATACATGAACTCTCAATAGGTAATCTCGGACTAACGCCGAAAGGACCAGGGGTGGGGCAGAGACGGGACGGAGGCCTCAGAGAACGCAGGCTTGGAGAGGGGAGGGCAGATGTCTGGACACGCGCACCGTTTCGATGTACTCGGACTTGTTGTAGAGCAGCTCGCCCAACTCCATGACCACCAACTCCTAGGCGCGGCTCTGGCTCCTGTCAAAGTCCGTCCGCCGGTATTTCTGACTGGAACTCCGGCAACTTCCGGCGGCTCCACCACTTCCGCTCTGGGCGGCCGGGGCTATCATCCATAGTTCGGTTCTCCGCTAGGCGGCCTTACTCCATTGCTCTGCCGTCTCCGACTGCGCGTGCGCAGGCCGAGCGGCGGCTGTGATTGGCCAGGTTTGTTGGCGCGCCCGTCCAGCGTGGGCTATCTGGCCCTGTGTTGTGGTGCTCCCGGGCTCTCCAAACCTTCCCCGGGGTGGCTTGGGGCCCAGGGCCAGCCGGGCTGCTTTTGTCCGCAGGCCTGGGGCCAGCGACGAATGCTCTTTTTGTTGGCCGCCGGTCAGATGGAAGAGCCTTCTGGGAAGACTCTCAGCTGTGAAGAGAAGGAAAAGGTGCCGGGGATGCGGGAACGGTTGGCTCAGATTTTGACCCCCTATCCCAGGATCTTATGCTTGTCTCTGCTTCCTTCGACCGTCCAAGGGTGGCAGTGACCTCTAAGCTACGCTTTTCTCTGGATTGAGGGGGCACAGGAAGTGAAAGTGTGGGAGAGCGCCGTGCTCCCTTGGTGGCGTTTAAAGAACAATTTTTCATTACAGCAGAAATGCAAAAGTACAAAATGTCCCCTTTGACATCGTCCCCACCCCACCCTGCACACTCTCAGTTTTGGCTTCTCCCACCCCGCCCCGTTAAGTAAATCTCTCAACCATCTGGACTTCAGATATTTTTGTGTGTGCCTGTGTGTGCATGTTGGGCGGGTGGTGGAGATGTGGAGGGGCATGTTTGTATTCTCTAATCACCAAAGAGTAATTATGTATTTTGGGGGAAGGTGAATGTTCATAAATGGTATGATCTAGATGGTTCTGCAACTTCCGTTTTGCTTCTCCGTGTTTAAAATCCACATTAGTCCTTGTTTGCTCCTGCTTCTGCTGAGTCGCTTCTGTCGTGTCCGACTCTGTGACCCCCTGGACTGTAGCCCTCCAGTCTTCTCTGTCCATGGAAATTTTCTGGCAATAATACTGGAGTAGGTTGCCATGCCCTCCTCCAGGAGATCTTCCCAACCGAGGGATGGAACCCACGTCATGTTTACTTACCTTTTTAAAAATTATTTCTTAAATTCTGTATGCTGCTGTTGCTAAGTCACTTCAGTCAACTGTAGCCCTCCAGTCTTCTCTGTCCATGGAAATTTTCTGGCAATAATACTGGAGTAGGTTGCCATGCCCTCCTCCAGGAGATCTTCCCAACCGAGGGATGGAACCCACGTCATGTTTACTTACCTTTTTAAAAATTATTTCTTAAATTCTGTATGCTGCTGTTGCTAAGTCACTTCAGTCATGTCCGACTCTGTGCGACCCCATAGACTGCAGCCCACCAGGCTCCCCCGTCCCTGGGATTCTCCAGGCAAGAACACTGGAGTGGAGTGCCATTGCCTTCTCCAAAATTCTGTATAGTATCCTACAAATGGAAGTGACATCTTTTCTTTACGTTTCTCTGCTTAGAGCCTTTTGTTTGCAGGTTTTGTTTCTACAACAGTGCTGCTCTGACTGTCCTTATACATGCCACCTCGTGCTTGTGCCACCAGACGTTGTTGTGGTTTTTTAAAAATATTTATTTACTTGGCTGCCCCCCTCTTAGTTGTGGCACATGGGATCTTCTATCTTCCTTGGAGCATGTGGGATCTAGATACCTGACGGGGGATGGAACCCAGCCTGCTGCATCGGGATGGCAAAGTCTTTGCCACTGAGCCACCAGGGAACTGACAGATGTTGTTAACTTGAATGTATCTTGCACTGGCTCTTCCAAGCATGGTGCTAAAACTCTTCATTCATCATAACTCATCCGTCCTCTCATCCCAGCTTGCCTTGCAGTGGTGGTGGAAAAGTTCATTTACAAATCATCAAGGTAATTCTCAGATGTTGATAAGGGTGGTGATAAGTACGAAGCTGTGAGAAGAGGTTACAAGCACAGACCCTAGAGCCAGACTGCATAGTTTGAGTTGTTCTGGTTTTAAATTGTGTGATCTTGGACAAATTGCCTTCCCTCTGATCTTTCCAAAGCTAGCTCTTTCCTCCATCAGGTCGGAGCTCATATGGTTTTCCTCAGAAATGCTTCCCTGGCCACTGTCTCTGAGTATTCCATCTCCTGTATCCCAGACACCCTCCCATCACTCTGTTTGTCTAGGTATTGGTTACCACATGAAATCATCTTATCTGTTTGTTTTCTTACTTACTATCTGTATCCCTCACTGTATGTAAGCTGGCCACGCGCAGTGGCCTTGACCCCTCTGCAGATATAGCACCTGGAACTATAACTGTCCTAGTGGGCATCAGTTATTGTTTTCGGTGCTGGAGATACCTGGGTCAATAACTGACTCATAAGTTGAATGACTGTCTGAGGATGATAGCCCCTACTACCTTCACGGATCTCACAGTGAGGTAGGAGGAAACAGAAGTGAACAGACAGTGTGTATAGTAAGTACTGTGATAAAGCAAGCACAGAGGAGAGGTGGAATCCTAACTTGGATTTGGAGAAGGACTTAGAAGTTTAGAAACTTCCTAGAAGTTTCCCTCAGGGAAATAAAAATCTAAGCCGAGGCTTGAGGCATCAGTAGGAATTAGCAAAGTAAGTTGGGGAGAGTTGCTCCAGGTGACAGGAACAAGTTATGCAGAGATGCATTAGAGAACTTGATGTTTTGTGAGAACTGAAAGTAGAGTGAGGCAGTGCCGCTTCCTCCCCACCTCCAGCTGAGGGACCTGCTGACCACTGCTCGCTGGTATCCAATAGGCCCTGCATCCCTTCTCTCTAATGCCTTTTTTCCACCTGCTCAGTTTTGTTTGCTGTTTTTCCTCTTCCAGTTGAAAGAAAAATTAGCATTCCTGAAAAGGGAATACACCAAGACCCTGGCCCGCCTTCAAGTAAGTAAATCACATTCTCTCAAATTGCTGTTAATGCCACAAAGTATATAAAGACAGCTCTTTTTTTAAGCTGTTAACAAAAATTTATTTCTTTTTCATAAAGTTGTTTTTTGAGTTGCTTTTGTTTTCTCTAGCGTGCCCGAAGAGCCGAGAAGTTTAAAAATTCTCTTAGGAGAACAGTGGAAGAACAAGATTCCTCACTCCAGCAGGAAGTTTCAACACAGCTAACCCACACAGGTAAGGCTAGCCCATTCTCTTACGCTTTATTACTCATTTCCCATGTAAATTTGCCTGTGATTCTCTTTTTAAATACATTTATTTATTTGGCTGCGTCGAGTCTTAGTTGTGGCACACGGGATTTCATTGGGCCACATGAACTTAGTTGTCCCCTATCGTGGGGGAATCTTAGTTCCCCGACCAGGGAGCGAACCCCCATCCTCTGCCTTAGAAGGCAGATTCTCAACTACTGGACCACTAGGGAAATCTAGCTGTGGTTCTTTTTGTCACAGTCAGAAGATAAGGAGTAACAGTAGACTCTTTAAAGTCTACAGTTCATTGCTTCTTTGTATAATCATCATCAAGATTATATAACCATCATCACTGTCTTAATTTCAGAACATTTTTACCACCTGAAAAAGAAACCCTGTACCCATCCTACCCTTAACCCCTGGACAACTACTAATCTGCTTTTTGTCTCTGGATTTTCCTCTTCTGGACATTTCATATAGATAGAACCATACAATACGTGGCCTTTTGTGACTCTCTTCTTTCACTTGGCATAATGTTTTCAACCTTTATTCATCCATCTATATGTTCATCTAAGTGTGCATCAGTACTTCATTCCTTTTTGCAGTTGAATAATGTTTCATTCCCCTTCACGGATCACAGCCTTGTCGTGGTAAAGGGGCTTGTGTAACTCAATAAAGCTATGAGCCATAATATAATATGATATGATATAGTTTGTATATCTCTTCAGTTAATGGACACTTGGGTTGGTTCTACTTTTTGGCTATTATAAATTTTGGCTTTTACGCTGCTGTGAAGATTCATGTACAAGTAGTTTGGGGGACATATATTTTCAGTTCTCTCTATATGTACCTAGGAGTGAAATTTCTGGGTTATATGATAATTCTGTGTTTAATTTTGAGGAACTACCAAACTGTTTTCTACAGTGACTGTACCATTTTTCTTTCCTACCACAATGCAACAAGAGTTTCAATCTCTTCACATCCTTGTTAATACTTGTGAATTATAACCGTTCTGATAGATAGAAGTGGTATCTAATTGTGGTTTTGATTTGCATTTCCTAGTGACTAATGATATTGAACATCTTTTTGTGTGCTTGTATATCTTCTTTGGAGAAATATCTATTGTTAGGTTATTTGTCTTTTTATTGATGAGCTGTAAGTGTTCTTTATATATTCTAGCTATTGGACCCTTATCAGATACATGATTTGTAAATATTTTCTCTCATTCTGTGAGGGAGAAACTATACTTTATTTGGATTGCTTATTTAGTTGCTCTTTTTCTCTATTTTAACTTTTAGAAATTATATTTATTGCTTAAATATGGAAAGATTTTTTTTTTTAGTTAAGTGTTTATATGTACACAAAGATGAAAGTCTGGCTGGAAATACTTTAATAAAAAACAATGGTCATTTCTCATGTTAAAAGTCAGCTAATTTATAATCATAAAATCGGAAGCTAATGAAATAGAAAAGTGGTATGAAAATTACTTGAGCCCAAAAAGGGACATGAAGTAAAAAATCAGGTGAGATATGGGGGAAATGAGAATATGTTGGTCAAAGGGTTAAGAGTTACAGTTATGCAGAATGAATAAGTCCTAGAGAGCTAATGTGGAGACAGTAGTTAATAATACTATATTATATACTTGAAATTTGCTGAGAGAGCCGACTTTAAGTCTTCTCATCACACACACAAAAAATCATAGCTATGTGAAGTGATGGATATGCTCGTTAGCTTGATTGTGCCAGCATTTCACAATGTATACATGTATCAAAACATCACTTTAACTGTGCAATTTTTATCTGTCAGTTGTAGTTCAGTAAAGTTTTAAAGAAGAAAAAACTAAGAAAAGATGATTGCAATAAAGAATAATCTTTTTTTAATATTCATAATTTATGTGGCTGCACTGGGTCTTAGTTGCAGCATGTGGGATCTTTAGTGGCAGCAGTGGGATCTAGTTTGCTGACCAAGGATGACACCTGGGCCCCCTACATTGGGAGCACAGACTCTTAGCCACTGGACCACCAGAGAAGTCCCAAGAATAAATAATTGTTTAGTTGAAAATCATTTTTCCAGCACAATTCCATTTTTGTTACATTTACTTAATATTACTAAGGTTTGTAAGATTATTAAAAACTTACTTTGATCTGCCTAAATGATATACCATTCACTCTCTTTTAAATAAATGTTTGATAATATTTGTATGTAATATTTAAAAATAAATATGGGGTGGTTTTTGTTTCATTTTAAAAATATTAACTATATAATTTTTCTTCTTCAGAACCTAAAAATACAGTATCTCCTCATGACACGTTGCAAATCAACACCCATGTTGATGAAGAAACTGGAGAAAAGACACCCAGCTCACTTGACATCGAGCCTGTGTCGTTTAGCTCTGGATGTGTCTCAGTGGAAGGATCACGCATACAAGGATCAGATGATAATCAGAAACATTTTCCTTTCAGGGTCAATGGCCCTGATGCTAAGAAAAGGCAGAGTAAGCTGCTGGGAAGAAGAAAGAAAGAGGAGAGAACATATATTTCACAGGAGAGAGAACCTCTCTCTGACACTGATTCGCTCATACTCTCTGGAAAAAGACTAAAGGAACGGGAAAAAATCAATAGAGAAAATCCTAGAACACCTGTAACTGAACTAAGAACTTATCCCCTTTCAAGTCCTAAGTGTGCCATTCCAAATTCTCCAGCACCAGTTACAGAAACTAATGTAGGGAGTGTATTAATTCTACCAAGCACCAAACCACAGAGAGATGTTGGTGCCCTCCTTAGAGGAAATGATTTCCCCAGGGCGACTACTCTTCCTCTGCCTACGCCATCAGACAGCAGTAGTGGTCAGTTCCTTGAACACAAGCATCCTCAAAGTAACTGCAAACTTACTACTCACAGCTTAAGAAACATTAGCTCTGCTTCACCTGTAAACTTAGAGGTACAGAAGAAAAAAATGACTGTCTCAACAGATAACCCAGAGGTAAACAAAGCTGGAAGTGGCCAGGCAGCTAGAAGTCCTAACTTAGAGGCAGATAATTCATGTTTTATAAATGAACTCACTTGTGACAACTTAGTAGAAAACGAAAACCAAAACTTAAAAGAACAAAATCACACAGAGATGTCTCTTAAATCTCCCAGTGATGCACTTGGTGGTAGAAATGAAAGTCCTCTAGAAAAAGAAGTTCTAAGTCAGTCTAAGAATCTTAGCCTGGAAGTAATTCCTCCTGTTTCTACAGAAGATCAAATACATTCTTGCACAATGCTTGAAGGCCTTCTCTTTCCTGCAGAATATTACGTTAGGACAACACGGCGCATGTCAAGTTGCCAGAGGAAAGTAGCACTGGAGGCTGTAATTCAGAGTCATTTAGGTGTCAGGAAAAAAGGCTTTAAAAATAAGAGTACAAAATCTGCTAAAAAATTTAACGTTTCCAACGAAAAAACTAAGCAAAGTGAAATTAAGGTGTCTGACACATACGGAGAACAACCAAGTTCAGGAAGTCCTCAGAAACTTCTCTCATTAACTGAAGTCAGCTTTTCCACTGACTCCACAGAAGATGACTTTTCTAGGAAGACGGTTACCAAGCTATCAGGTAAAAAATGCAGAGGAAAAAGAAAGTCAGCGTGCACCTCTCCGTTAGATCACTGTGAACTACTTTTGCCAACTTCTGGCACGTCAGGTGTTAAGAAGTCCAAGGAAGAAATTGCCTTGCACAAAGATCAGAATGAAAAGGCAGTTATTCACAGTAAGAAGAGAGTTAAAGGTAAATCGAGATGTGGTTGATGGTGGTGGCTGATGAGGGTGGTAGCTAACACTATATGCTCGTCACTTTCTAAATGTTATATAGATACTCAGTCATCACACCAGCTGTAAATGAGGCAGAATCTATTTTTTTTTATTACTTATATATATATTTGGCAGCACATGGAATCTTTTTTAGTTGCAGCATGTGGGATCTAGTTCCTTGACCAGGGGTCAAAACCAGGCACCTGCATTGGGAGTGCAGAGTCTTAGCCACTAGACCACTAGAGAAGTTCCCAGAATCTATTTTTATCCTCACTTTACAGATGAGGAATCGAAGGCCAGGTGATCAAAGTGTCTTTAAAGCCACAGGGTCAAGGTTCAAATCTGGCTGCATGTTGTCAGAGTTCACAAATATGGTTGAAAAAGTTGACACTGAGAGGGAAAATGTGTTGAATGTTTACCTAAAATTAGTGTTTATTCAACTACAATACAGTCTTTTATCCATGGGGAGAAATAACTAATACAGGGAAGTATATTTGAAATGAAATCAATGTCAGAGTAAGAATTCACTGACAAACTCCCTTAGGAATGATTGTGTAATAAAATGCAACAGGTCTAAGCTACTTTGGGAGGTAAACTGTCTAATAGTGTCTCTGAGGTTCATGGGACACAAGATTTTGGAGGATATCAAGTGACAAGTTATAATTTAAACTTCTTTATTCATTTACTCGGGAGATGTATCTGATAAACTGAGCAGCACACAGTTTAGATAATTCACTGCAGTTCTGTGTGAGAGCTCAGCAAACTTTCTATAAAGGGCCAAATAGAAAATACAGTCTCTGTGCTCAGTCATAGCTATTCAAGTGTAATGTGGAAGTAACCGTACATAATGTGTAAATGTGACTGTGTCTCAGTAAAACTTTATTTACAGAAATAGGCAGCCAGCAGCTCTGTACCATTGGACAGGCTTTGACTTATGAGCCACAATTTATTAATTAATTTAAATAAAAATAATAATCATGGGGACTCCACTGGTGGTCCATTAGCTAAGACTCCATATTTCCTGGTCAGGGAACTAGATCCCACAGGTAAACTTAAAAGCGTTCACATGCTGCAACTAAGACCCAGTGCAGCCAAACAAATAAGTTTAAAATATTTTTTTTAAATAATAATCATTTATAAAACCTGATGGTAGTGGTCCTTACCAGTTTCATTTCATACCACTCTCAGTGATGTGCTGAAGCCGCTTACATCTGCTTCTGAGATGACTCTGTGCATGGCTTTCCAACTTTGCATTTATTGATACCATGTTGGTAGCTTGAAGTTGGCCATGATGGAAATATTGACACCTTGGAAATTGGTATATGACAAAACCCGAGAATTTTTGTTTTCTCTCAGAGGGTCTCCTCTTTCTCATGGTGCTCCAGCCACACTGGCCTTCTAGCTTTTACTTGAACTCATTCATCAGGTTGCTGCCTTAGGGTCTTTATGCTTATATAAAGTTATAGTTCTCTCTGTCTGGATTGTTCTTCCTTTCCATGNTATGACAAAACCCAAGAATTTTTGTTTTCTCTCAGAGGGTCTCCTCTTTCTCATGGTGCTCCAGCCACACTGGCCTTCTAGCTTTTACTTGAACTCATCCATCAGGTTGCTGCCTTAGGGTCTTTATGCTTATATAAAGTTATAGTTCTCTCTGTCTGGATTGTTCTTCCTTTCCATGGTTAAAGAATCAGATGGTTTCTTAAAAAAAAAATCGTTTCAGGAGATTGGGATTGACATATATTCACTACTATACATAAAATAGATAACTAATAAGGGCCTAATTATAGCACAGGGAAACTCTATTCTGTAATGACCTGTAAATAGAATCTTAAAAAAGAGTGAATACACATGTATGTATAACTGATTCACTTTGCTAAACAGCAGAAACTAATGCAACCTTGTAAATAAGCTATACTCCAATAAAAGTTTTTTGAAAAAAAAAAAAAAAAAAATCATGACTTTTAAAATCATCATCTTTTATGCCAACAAGAAAGGAATTGGAAAGCAGGACAATCTAGAAATAAGCTTTAAATGTTGTTTTGTATACTTTGAAATAATCTACTGTGATTTCAGTAACCTACAGGTACAGATTTCAGTAACCTACAGAAGGCAATGGCACCCCACTCCAGCACTCTTGCCTGGAAATCCCATGGACAGAGGAGCCTGGTGGGCTGCAGTCCATGGGGTCGCTAAGAATCGGACATGACTGAGCGACTTCACTTTCACTTTTCACTTTGATGCATTGGAGAAGGAAATGGCAACCCACTCCAGTGTTCTTGCCTGGAGAATCCCAGGGACCGGGGAGCCTCATGGGCTGCCGTCTATGGGGTCGCACAGAGTCGGACACGACTGAAGTGACTTAGCAGCAGTCCATCAAGATATAAGAGTTCTAAATATTTATGCACCCTACATCTGAGCACTAAATATATAAAATAAAAACTAAAAGTTAAAACTAGAAGTAAATAGCAATACAATAATAATTGGAAATTTTAATATCTGACTCAATAATAGATCATCCAAAGAATCAAAGACAAATGAGTGAACTTGAACAACAGAGACTAAATGAACCAAACGTGTATACAGAATATTCTATCCAAAATAGCGTATTCTCAAGCAAGTGGTATTTAGTTACATTCACAGTGGTTTATCACCATGATCCCTGTGTAGTTCCAAAACATTTTCATCATCCCAAAGGGAAACCCCGTACCCATTAAGCAGTTTCTCCCCATTTTTTCTCTTGACAGCCCTTGGCAAATGCTAATCTGTATTCTGTCTCGGTGGATTTACTTATTTTGGGTATTTTATATTAACGGAAGTATACAATATGTGACCTTTCGTGTCTGGCTGCTTTCGCTTACTTAGCTAGTTTTCGAGATTCATCTACATTGTAGCATGTATCAGCACTTCATTCATATTCATGGCTGAGAAATAATTCCATTGTATACATGTAGCACAGCTCTCATCTGTTTATAAGGTATTGGATGCAGCTATATTTTGAATGAAACAGAGCTCCTGTTGCTAGAAGTCTAATAAATTAATCTTTGAAAAGGGAACTATGAGAGAGAAGAGCCAGCATTTTGTAGACTATACTCTGATAGCCTGTTGGAATGATAGCTGTGGATCAGAAAGGACTTTAGAGACTCTTAACCCAGCTCCCTCAGAAGGAACAAGGGGAAATGAAGTGAGATTGACTTGCCCAGGATAACATAGCGAACCAGTGGCAGAGCTGGCACCAGACTGGTCCCAGCCAGTGCTGTCTGGTTTTGGTCCTACAAGGGAGAGCTGCTCAGTATGCACTAACCTATATGTCTGATTGTTGAACTGTCCACAGAAGTTTTAGAGTCCTGGGTGGGAAAACACTGCATGACGTTGGAGTTTAGAAACTCACTCTTTGTTGGGAATTGGTGAGTATCTGTTTTTGTTGTTGCTTTCTGTTTTAGGGAAGGAAGGTCATTGTCAAAAAGAGGACTCCCTTTCTTACAGTAATTACGCTTATTTCTCTTTGGATGATGATGCTTTCAGCGCTCCATTTCATAAGAACAAAATGCTAAGTTTAAAGCATCTGTCGTCTTTTCTCAAAATCACAGACTTTCAGTTACCTGACGAAGACTTTGGGTCTCTTAAGCTTGAAAAACTGAAGTCCTGCTCAGAAAAGCTGATGGAGGCTTTTGGATCAAAAGTACATGGAGAGAGGCATCTTAAAGGGGAAAGTTACATTGTTGTGGAGGAACCAAGCCCTAAACAAAGCAATATAGAAAAGGAGGGCACGGAAGAGGAACTAATTACTCTACCAGGAAAGGCACATTCTAGAATGCCAAGCCAAAGAAGCCAGCCTCAGGGAAAGGACCTTTCTTCATCCATTTTACTTTTCACCCCTTTGAATTCTGTTGCCTCCGATGATAATGACAGACTGACCGCAGACCTGTGCTCACCTGCTTTCCCCATATTAGGCGCTACTCCAGCTTTTGGCTCCCAAGTCCACAGGGAAAAGGTGTCTGCAGAGGTGGGTGGACAAACCTGCTCGCCACCCCATCTTTCTCACTTAAAAGCCACAGTCAGCCTGGCTAGCAGTCGTAAACAGTGCAACAGCTGGAGCAGCCCCCCAAGATTAGATAGCAGCCAGCATGTGGCAGGAAGGGCAGGACAGCCTTCCTGCGACCCTGACTCTGGTCCCCAAGCAACAACCCTGCCCACCGAGTCTTCAACCTACGAAGCAAGTCAACTCCAGGAATCACAGAGACATTCTGCTGAGCAGGTACAGACTGCATCCTTCATGAAATTTTCTCTGAAGGAATGAAGTGTCTTAGTGAACGTGGACTCAGTTTCTCAGTGTTTTAAAACGTTTTACTATGTTTCTTTGATATGACTTCACTGTAAATATTAAGTTCATTCTGGGGAAATTAGGATTAATTAAAATATGTGTATTTTTAAGGGATGCTGTTCTCTTTGTTATTCATGAAGCAGTTGCATTTGGAGCTTTGCTGCTGTTATAGAAAATAAAACACAGGAAATAGTTTGAAGAATGAGTGACACGGACAGATACCATGTATAATACATACATTAATGATGTGACTTTTGTTTCCACAGACTGAAATAGCAGAGGTTCCTGCTTGGGATAGCTTAAACCCGGGCACCCTACAGCTGGTTTCAAAGTTAAAGGTCAGAAGACTTATCTCTTGTGTCTTACATGCGAAAAATGCAATGAACTGGTTGGAAAATTCAGAAGAATTTGATCCTTGATAAAATAGATTCAGAAAAACATTTAAATTCTTTTTCACAATATTTACTTGTTATATATATTCTGAGATCTTCTAAAGAAGTTTTTACGTCAAGCTATTGCCAAGAAAAACTTAAGCTAGGGAGCTCGACTTCGTATATAAGTTTAAATCAGGCATTTTGACAGAGAGAGGGGGGTCATTCATGACTCTCCTACCCAAATAATATAGTACTTAGAGAAAAATCACTTACTTTATAAGAAAATGGGTAACAGTTCTCAATTATAACATAGTGAATGGTAATTTTCATAGGCTGTGTGATGTATATGGTTCTGAGAAATATAAATAGTATCCTGGTAAATCCTGTGAAGTGAATTGGACCCATGTCCTGGTTAACTTTTTATACTTGAAATAGGATGGTACACAGCAAGGGGTCTTCAGTCTTACTGCTGTTAACATTTGGGGCTGGATTATTCTCTATTGTTAGGGACTGGCCTGCGCATTGCATGGTATTTAGAACAGCCGTGGTCTCTACCAGTCACACACCCCACCCCCACCCCAGCAGTGATGACAGCAGTCTCCAGATATTGCTAACTGTGCCCCCCGGGGAGGGTTGCAAAATCACCACCCCTAATTGAGAGCAACTGGTGTCAAAAAAGATGAGATTTAAATCCACATAAACTGTTTCTCCAGATCACTGGCTGTGTGGCCTGGCACAAACTGTTTAGCCTCTGGGTCCCAGATTCCTTTTCTGTAAAAGATAACACTTATGTTGTTTCGAAACTATTCTTAAATCAATTTTAATAACAGTTTCTGAAAGGAATCAGCCATTTCATTCATATTTTCAAATTTATAGGTAAAAAGTTACTTCTTGTTCTTACAGTTTTTGGTCTGTGTATGTACAGTTAAGCCTCTCCTCACTCTCCATTTCTAAAAGTGGTTTTGTTTTTTTTTTAACTTACTTGCTTTATTTTTTTTATTTTACTTTACAGTACTATATTGGTTTTGCCATACATCAGCATGCATACTTGCTTTATTTTTGACTGTGCCGGGTCTTTGTTGTTATGCACAGGCTTTTCTATGGTTGCACTGAGCAGGGGGCTGCTCTCTAGCTGTGGGTCGTGGGCTCTCATTGTAGCGACTTCTCTTATTGTGGAGCCTGGGCTCTAGGGTGCATGGGCTTAGTTGACCTGCAGCGTGTGGGATCTTCCTGGACCAGGGATCAAACTGGTGACCCTTGCATTGCAAGATGTATTCTTAACCAGTGGACCACCAGGGAAGTCCTCTGAAAGCATTTTTTTCCTACATCAGACTTAAGAGGTTTGTCCCTTCTGTAAGTCTTCCCCCAAACCTAGTTTTTTGTTGTGTTGATTGTTAATTGAGTTTTTGGTTTCCTCTTTCATTTTTTTTTTCCTGTTTTTATTGTTAGTAGGTCCTTCTGTTTTTCATTATGCCTATTTCATTATTCTTTTACTAACTTCTTGAGCTGCTTGCTTACTTTATTTTTATCTGTATTAATTTTTTATAAATATTAATACCTTTATAATTATAGGAGTTTTTTTAAGTACTACTTTGGCCACCACATTCTGCATCTTCATTTAGAAATAGTATGTTGTTTCAGTTTTATTCCCTCTTCAACCTATGGGTGTTTCATTAGAATGTTTCATTTCCAAAGGTTCTTAAGGAACTAATGTTTCAATTAGTTCTTATGGCCTTATGGTCTGTTTTGATGGTTAAATCTAACTGTTCCAGTCTGGAGCTACACGTTTTAAAATCTACCATTGTGAGTGTGTATGGGCAATTTTTGTAATTATATAAGACCCACAAGTCTCTTTTGACCTGCATGAAAGTTTAATTACATTCAGTTGGTATTTCATCTAATCCTTGTGATCCATCACTGTTCATGTTTATTCTGCCCCCAAGAATCCCTTTAACGTCGTTGTTGTTGCCATTCTGTGTCAGAATCCTTCAGGTTCTTGTTCTGTGGATGTGAGTGCCACGTGGTGGGAAATAGCTGGTTTCAAAGAGCCGTGTATCGTAACTGCTTGTGAATACGTCGTTTCTCTTTGGAAACCTCTGGATGCTTGGCAGTGGGAAAAAATTTATTCCTGGCACTTTACAGAGGTAAATCAGAATCTTATAGCTGAAAGAGATCTTTGCAATCAGTTGCGTGGTAATACAGATGGGCAGCTTACCAAAAATATGGGATCTGTGACTATGCAAGACAGAGCAGAAAAATGATGTTTTTTCCCCCAGTATTTAATTATGAAAATTTCCAAATATATGGGAAAGTGATATAGGGAGCACCCATATGCCCAGCATGTAGATTGTAAAGTCAATACCATGCTTTATCATATGTTTTTCCAGAGGTGGATTTTTATACTGTACCTGCTGGAGAAGCTTGAAATTTCATGTCCATTCTGACTTCTCAACTTGCTGAGAGCTCTCACCAAAACGTTATTTCTGCTTTTTTTCTAGCTGCAGTTTCTTCCGTCCTTGTCTGCTTTTGTATATATTTTACATGGTTACAGTCTGAATATGCTTAAAATTTTTAAGCCTGTCTTTTCTGACCATATAAATATGTTTGCTTGTTTCTACAGATTCTTCCTACTTACTTATTTTGAATTTTATTTTTCCAGCTTTATTGAGGTGTAATTGACAAATGTCATATATTTAAAGTGCATAGTGTGATGATTTGATGTACATACACACTGTGAAAGGGTTTCCATAATCAAGTTAATCAGTATATCCCTTCACGGTTTCCTTTTTTTCCCTTGGTGAGAATGCTTAAGATCGACTCTCTTAGCAAATTTCATTCTTGTTCTCCAGTATACCCACAGCCAGTAGCAGTGTGTTTGGCAGAGTGCTGCTCATAAATATTTGTTTAATGCATAAACTTGTCTTGAATGGTTGCATATTGTTCCATTCATCCACATACCAGAATTTAATTATTCTCCCATTGCTAGAAGCATTTATTATGTTAAATAAACGCCACAGTAAACTGTCATGCACGTAGCTTATTTGAGTTTACATCTTGTAAAAAGAGGATGATTGCTGAATGTTTCAAGTGTTTGAAACTAGATACGGTGACACTAGAAAGAAATGTGGCAAATTTTGGAAAATTTAGATTAATTAAAAATGAAACAACCAAATATAATTTTGGGCTGCTTTGTTTTATTTAGGTTCCAGTATTACAGATAGTTGCAGTGCCTGATGTTTGCAATCTTGTGTGTGTGGCTTTGGGAAATTTGGAAATCAGAGAAATCAGGTAAGTAATTCTCAAGGTGTGATTTTTTTTCTTTATCTGGATCTTTGTCAGCTTGTTTTGAGTTTTGAGTGCAAATTATAACCTAGGCTTGGGTCTTAAAAGACTCTAAATTTAGGTCCAAAGAGAGACTCATTTTTAAAAAAGCTATCAATAGAGTGACATCCCTGACTGAAATTTCTTTTGAAAGTTTGAGCCTAGTCTTCTCATATTAAAGGCTTGCTCATGACTGCTCTGCATTTTCCCTTATATATGGTATAGGGCACTACTTTGTTCTCCCGATGGTAAAAGTGAAAAGCAAGTGCTCCTGAGTTCTGGAAATATAAAAGCTGTGCTTGGCCTGGCAAAGAGGAGGCTCGTCAGTAGCAGTGGGACCCTTTGTGATCAGCAAGTCGAAATTATGACATTTGCCGAAGATGGAGGGTAAGCATTGGTTGATTTTACTATTAGATCAAAAATGATTTCATCACAGGGCTTCAGACAAAGTTAAATCGGCAGCATCTTGTTTTCTCTGCTGTATGTGTAGTTCAGCAGGTTCTGCCTCTGTCCTGGGCTGTTACACAGAAGCAGTGTAGGGAGGTGGAGCCAGACGTGGCAGGGAAGAGGGCAGGGAGCAGAGGGGCTCAGCAAGCGTGGTCTGTTCTTCCTTCAGTCTCCCTTGACCTCTCTGTGTGTCCTTTAAGTGTTACAGATGCCTCAAGATCCTATACACCTACCTGGTTCCACATACTTGGTTCCCATTGCTTCAGGTACCATCTGAATCCTGACTGCTTGCAAACATATTTTCTAACTCTGAGCTCTTTCCAACCTCTGGACCTACATGCCTGTTTATTAGATATCTCATGGTTACCTCAAATTCAACATGCTAAAAACAGAACTCATAGCATCTTCTATGTCTATCATATACTCATTACACTTTATTGGATTTATCTGTCTTTTCTAATAACAGAGGGTATGAACATCATTAGTCTTATTTATCCATAACCTGTTGTAGTAAATTGTTTGTTCGCTAAGTCATGTCCAACTCTTTGCAACTGCATGCACTGCGTTGCAATAAAACAGGCAAGAAATAATTGCTTAAATTAGGAAAATGTTAGTGGAGGTGGGGAGAAGCAATGGAATTGAGAGAGATGAGATAATCAAGTCATTAGGACCTGGTGATTGAGTAAATAGAGAGGAAAGAGATAAGAATACTCTCCAAGTTTCTGGGTTGCTCATCTGGGTAGGTGGTGGAACGGTTAGTTGAGATAGCAATGCTGAAAGAAACAGGTTTAAAGAGAGAGCTGGTAAGTTTAATTTTGGAGATGATGAATATGAGGTGCTTACTATATATCCAGATAGCTAATGTGAAAGGATATGTTCATTGTAGAATGTTTAGAATACACATGTTTTCTGGGTGAATTTTTTTTTTTCTGTCATTAGGTTAGTGTCTATTATGTATTGTTCAATAATATGCAGAAGGGCTGCCTAGAAACTGCTTTGGTAGAAAAGCCTTGATTTTTAATACTGTTTTTAATACAGAAGCAAAGAAAAACAGCTTTTGATGCCCCCTGAAGAGACCATACTAACTTTTGCTGAGGTTCAAGGGATGCAGGAAGCTCTGCTTGGTACCACTATAATGAACAACATTGTTATTTGGTAAGCTTCCCCTTGAGAGCCCTGTTTTTCTCATCTGTAATGTAAGGATATATTTCTTAATTTCATAGGGTTATTAAGATTAAATAAGAAACTTTGTAAATATGATTGTGTTATTGTTTGTTTACTGTCAGATCCTATATACTTATCTTAATGAGAACATCGTATTAATTCAAATAGCCCAAGCAGACTACTTTAAAATAAGTGAAATTTTATTGTTGTCAAAAATGTACTCTTTCTGGTTAATGGCTGAGTAGCTTTCTGAGATTAACTCTTCTGCTTCAAATACCTATGAATTCTTTGCAAAAGATAGAGAACACATATCTGAAAGCACTAAAAAGGGAGAAAAAAATATATACTGGAGGAAATTCAATATGTAGAGGAAGGAAATGTCACTGGGCAAGTTTCCTGTTCGAAGGTGAGGCCCCAGTCTGCACACCCGGTTACAGAAAAACTTCTGTCTTACTGCCTTAAAGGGCCAAAGGATAGAAATCAAGGTGATTGCAGCAGCTAGAAAGCAAGAAAGAAAAATTCCGAAAAATAGACAGCCAGAGAAGGAGCCCTGCTGCTGTTGCTGCTGCTGCTGCTAAGTCACTTCAGTCGTGTCCAACTCTGTGCGACCCCATAGACAGCAGCCCACCAGGCTCCCCCATCCCTGGGATTCTCCAGACAAGAACACTGGAGTGGGTTGCTATTTCCTGCTCCAATGCATGAAAGTGAAAAGTGAAAGTGAAGTCGCTCAGTTGTGTCCGACTCTTAGTGACCCCATGGACTACAGCCCACCAGGCTCCTCCGTCCATGGGATTTTCCAGGCGAGAGTACTAGAGTAGGGTGCCATTGCCTTCTCTGGAAGGAGCCCTGAACTCTAGTTGAATATCTGGCTGACCTTTAAACTGCATACATGCATTATTCAATAATATGCAGAAGGGCTGCTTAGAAACTGCTTTGGTAGAAAAGGCTTGATTTTTAATACTGTTTTTAATGCAGAAGCAAAGAAAAGATAAAGCAAAGAGAACTGAACTGGGTTTTCAGCATTTAGAATTTGAGTTTAGCCAATTTAACTCTTGACTAGAATTAAAAACAGAGAAGGCAATGGCACCCCACTCCAGTACTCTTGCCTGGAAAATCCCATGGACAGAGGAGCCTGGTAGGCTGCAGTCCGTATGATCGCAAAGAGTTGGACACAACTGAGCGACTTCACTTTCACTTTTCACTTTCATGCACTGGAGAAGGAAACGGCAACCCACTCCAGTGTTCTTGCCTGGAGAATCCCAGGGACGGGGAGCCTGGTGGGCTGCTGTCTATGGGGTCGCACAGAGTCGGACACGACTGAAGTGACTTAGGAGGAGGAGAGTTAAAAACAAAATCAGTATTCTTCAGAGAAGCAGAATGCAGAGTTTATATGATGTGTCATTGTGTCTAGAATACAATCCAAAATCACTGGATGTGTAAAACTTGTTTGATTAGATGATCCACATGAACAAATTTGTGATAGGGAAATGACAGTGGAAGTCCCCAGGCACCTCTTTCCTGACCACAGGGGAGAGCCACACCAGGCCTTTTCACTTGCAAGGTTAATTTGTGGTAGGAGAAGAGATTGGCTTTTTTTCTCAGAAGACTCTCTAGCTATTACTCCCTTGAGGCCAGAATGGGTCTTGGTGAGAGAAAGTTATGAGTGTCATTCCTATGCCCCGTTCTGCATTGTTCGATCCTAACCCTCTAGGAATAAACTAGGTAAGTGTGGCCCCGAGAGAAACTTTGTCCCCCGCCCCCCCCAGACCAGGGAGCCTCTGGAGTTTGACCATGACCTAACCTACCAGGTTTCCACGTTTGGCACTTGCCTTGGGGTTTCTGCACGTAGGTCTTATTTCAGACAACGTTCTTTGTAAACGTTGTCTTTTCTGTTCTGTCTGCTGTTTCTGTAGTCTGGCCCTTCATTGTTTGGCTCCTAAACTATTAATATAATCTAGTGATTAGTCTCACTACTCAACCTCCAGTTTATATTTTATACTATCACTTTATAAATACTCATTCTCTCCCCACCCCCCCCACCAAATAAAACCTTCAGTGGGGTCCATGTTTGCATTCTCCACCTTCCATTTCCCTAATGTTTCATTACAAAAATTCTTTTCCAGCTGTTCCCTACTCTTTCCCTTTTTTCATTCCATCCTTCAGTTTCCCTCTTTTTCTAATAATAGCCTTTTGGCATTTTGTCAATAAGGGATCATAGTAGAATTCAAGGCTGGGAAGGGACTATTCTTAGAGCTTCTGCTGCTGCTGCTAAGTCACTTCAGTCGTGTCTGACTCTGTGAGACCCCACAGACGGTAGTCCATTGGGCTCCGCCATCCCTGGGATTCTCCAGGCAAGAACACTGGAGTGGGTTGCCATTTCCTTCTCCAATGCATGAAAGTGAAAAATGAAAGTGAAGTCACTCAGTCGTGTCTGACTCAGCGACCCCATGGACTGCAGCCTACCAGGCTCCTCCGTCCATGGGAGTTTCCAGGCAAGAGTACTGGAGTGGGATGCCATTGCCTTCTCCGTCTTAGAACTTGTAAGTATCAGTTTAAGTTCTAAGTTTAAGGGGGTATATTCAGCCCCACAGTTGCCTTAAGTTCTGTTGCAACGCCTCAGCGCTTCCCTGGTGGTCCAGTGGTTAAGACTCTGGGCTTCCATTGCAGGGGGTGTGGGTTCTATCTCTCACTGAGGAACTAGGATCCCACATGCCGTGTGGCATGGCCAAAAAACCAAGGGTTTCTCATAAATGGAGTCACATGGTAGAACAGTAAATCAGTGTCACACATCCTCAGTAGAACTAGGGAGTGGTTCCAACAAACTTTTTTTCTTTATATGCACTGTCTTCTGTCTTCCTTTTTCCATTTTTTATTCCATCTCCGTCTTCCCTTCTCTCTGTGTTATCTTGGTCTAGCTCTGAAAGTGAAGTCACTCAGTCGTGTCCGACTCTTTGTGACCCAATGGTCTGTAGCCTACCAGGCTCCTAGCTCTAGTATTAACATATTATAGAGACATAATTATAAGTCTATTCTAGATGTAGTTTCTCTCCTAACCAAATTTACTTTCCTGACTGTTGACTTACATGGAAAATTTAGACATATAACAAGAAGTGTAATGAGATCATGATAGAGCTATGCCCTGTGCCTAATTTCAATACAAGTGAAATGAGATCCCAGAAAACTTTTCTCCTGGGATTTGAAAAGATTTATCCCTAATGGCATAGCAGGTTCAGTCTAAAGCTAAACTATCAAATTACACTATTGGCAAAGTTAAACTGCAGTTCTGTTTTTCGCTAAATCAGTGGCTAATCAGAACTAAGGCCCTGTGTCCCTTAGTTTTTCCCTTGGTCACCTCCTGAAGGATGCTGTGATACATAAGAGAATATTATGTGAAAACCAGTTTGTCAGAAGAATGATATGAGCATATTTATTTTTGGTGTCCAAGGAACTTAAAAACTGGTCAGCTCCTGAAAAAGATGCACATCGATGATTCCTACCAAGCTTCAGTCTGTCACAAAGCTTACTCTGAAATGGTAAGTCTTGATCTGCTGGGACCACTTTGTGTCTAGTCTGTGTGTTACTATTGGTCTCACTAAGTGAGAACTGTAACTTTGTAAGTCATAATTACTGAGCCCTCTCTGGTGCCTGTTTTTCTCAAAATTGGATAGCACTTCTTGCTCTTTCTTGAAATTTATGAGTGCATATAAGTGATCGTACAATATGACTGGGTAAAATTTCTGACTGTATGACTTAAGGGCAAACCTTGATTTCTAGACTGTACCTAGAAACAATATGGTGATTTTCAGATTTGGCTCCCAGCCACATTGCCATAAATGATTTATGATGTGAATGGATCCCCTTAGGACGGGTAATTAAAGGGTCCTCAACATGTTTTTCTCTCAGGCTTTAGCATTGCTGTATAGAAACAAAGACAGCTTCTTAGGTGCTGTGTCAGTAGACTTGGCTTACAGTCCAGTTTTAACATCTGAACAGGCTGAAGGTACTTGTCCACGAGTCAGAGGTAACTGCCTGAGTAACAGGGACTGCTGAGCCACAAGCAGAGGCAGAAGCAGCCAGCTCAGTGCTGAGCAGAGACTGACTTGCCCAGCGCAGTGGCAGCCCTGGGCTCATCAGCCCCCACAGGCTCTGAACACAAAGGGTGCATTTCCCTCCAGCCTAGCAACTTCTGTGGAAATGAACTCAACTGTTGTGTGATCTTAAGTAACCTATCATATCATCTTGGGGCTTTCTTTATTCTAAAATAAGAGGGTTAAGTTCATCTCTGGAATGATTAAATACACCTACTAAGCATTTAAATAATTTTACATTTTTGTTATTACATTGATACCTGTTTGATATTAAAACATTTAATGCAGAAATGTATGATATAGGAAGTAAAATGTCACCAGGAAGCCAACCTCCAGAAATAATAGTTAATAGTTCAGTATGCTGCTAAGTCGCTTCAGTCGTGTCCGACTCTGTGCGACCCCATAGACAGCAGCCCACCAGGCTCCCCTGTCCCTGGGATTCTCCAGGCAAGAACACTGGAGTGGGTTGCCATTTCCTTCTCCAATGCATGAAAGTGAAAAGTGAAAGTGAAGTCGCTCAGTCGTGTCCGACTCTTAGCGACCCCATGGACTACAGCCCACCAGGCTCTTCCACCCATGGAATTTTCCAGGCAAGGGTACTGGAGTGGGGTGCCATCGCCTTCTCCGAATAGTTCAGTATAGGAATCAGCATACTTTTTCTGTGAAGGGCCAATTAGTAAATATTTTCAGTTTTGCGGGCCATATGGTCTCTGTCACAACTCCTCTACCACTACAGCCCCAGGTCAGCCAGAGGCAGCATGTAAACAAATCATGTGACTGTGTGCCAATAAAGCTTTCTGAAACTTGAGTTTCATATATAGTTTTCATATGACACAAAACGTTCTTCCTCTTTTTTCTAACTATTTCAAAACGTAGAAACCATTCTTAGCTCATGAACCATACGAAGATAAGCATTGAGCCAGGTTTGACCTGTAGGTCAGAGTTTGCCAACCCCTAGTTAAGTGTATAGCATTTAACATTTTTTGACTTTCAGTTGTTTTTTTAACAACCAATGAATTATAATGGTAATTAATTATCCTTATAAGAATTCAGTCATTACAGAAATGTATGAATTAGAAATGAATGTTATTAATCCTAAGATGGCCCAGTAATTAATTTTTCCCATTTTACCCCCAAAGTAATTACTTTCCCATTTTACCCCCCAAAATAATTACTTTACCATTTTACCCCTGAAATAATTACTATCAATAATATACATGTGTGTTTACACATATGTGTGACATATATTTTCATACACAAAGATGCTATTAATAGAACATGTAATTTTAAAGTTATGGAAGGTCTGTAACCCATTTTCCCACAGAAATAACCATAGGTGATGGTGCCTTTTTTGGGTCATTTTTAGTCTATAAGTAAATAGGCTTTTGCAAACTGGCCTGAAAATCCGGTCACCACTGAAAAGATTGTTTTTATGGGAAAATGTGCTCCAAATTTTCAAAAAGCAACTTACAGGTGAACATTTCTGGTTTGAAGGCTCCCTCCAGGTGTTTCTATGCCCTCTTTTCTTAACACCAGCATCTCCCCAGGTAGATGACATGAATGTTAGTAGGCTCTAAAGTTGAGGAAGCTGGTAAGTCAGCTAATTCACACCTGCAAAGACTGGCTGTAAAGTCGTGGGGAGCCCTGTGCTGGAGAAGTCCAAAGTCCAGCTCAGTGGTCCTCTCAGGCCTGAAAAAGTGATCCAGGGATTAAATCCTCGAGACTTAAGAGTCTGTTGACCGTTCCTGTGATTCTATAGTTTTGTCTCTGCCAATGCATTCTTTTCCCCCCACATACTCTTGATGATTTATTTGGTCATTAATTTTTCTCCTACGTCAGGGGCTCCTGTTTGTTGTTCTGAGTCACCCTTGCACCAAAGAGAACGAGTTATTGGGAAGCCCTGTGTTTCAGCTCATTGTGATTAACCCGAAGACAACCCTGAGTATGGGTGTGATGCTCTATTGCCTTCCTCACGGGCAAGCTGGAAGGCAAGTGTGTGATTGTCGTCCAATGAGTGTGACATTGTGAGAAACAGCTGTGCATATATAGAAACCAAATATTTTTCTGTGACTGACGTGAATGGAAACATGAAATACTACAGATCATGGTAAAGAATACTAAGAAGTAGGTTGAAGTGTGAAGCTTACTAGATGTGAGTCAAAGTTCAGATTCCCGCCATCCAATGACTGCCCACCAGTATGGCCCTAGATAGGTATTTTATGTATAGTCAAGCCTTGTTTTTCCCCACACCAAAACACTTTAGAGTAATTAATATTCCCTACAAGAAACTTATTGTTTATGTTCTTTCCGCAAAAGTTAAATTAAGGAAGTTTTAAATGCCCTTAAGAAAATCTGTTAGCCTTCCCTAGTGGTATAGTGGATAGGAATCCACCTGCCCATACAGAAGACCCCAGTTCAGTCTGGGACAGTGCCACATGCCATGCAGCAGTGAAGCCTGTGCCTCAGCTACTGAGCCTGTTTCCTAGAGCCTGTGCTCTGCAACAAGAGAAGCCCCCCAATAAGAAACTCAGGCACCACAACTAAGAGAAGCCCGTGCTGCCGCAACTGCAGAAAGCCTGCGTGTAGCAACAGAAAGACCCAGCACGGCCAAAAATCAAATAAATAATTTTTTTTAAAAGAGAAGAAATATGTACTTTGAAATATTGACAGTACCTCCATCATGTGGGCAATTGATATTTATCTTTTGATAAATATTTTATCTGTTGACTGATGAGAAGATCTATTTACCAATGCCACAGTTATGGGCATCCCAACAGTTTTCTGAGCTATATAAAGCTCTGAAAATAGTGCTAGTATTCTTCGGTGAAGCAAGCACCATCGAAGGTATCATTTCTAAATACTCCTTTTATTAATGTTTGAAAATAGACCTAGTAAATCAGGATCATAAAGTTTGGCTTTAGTAACTCACAGGGGTAAGCAACTTTGATGGTTATATGTGTATTTCTCTTTCTTTGATCTTGTGCAAAGCTTGCTAGGTGGTACATGTTCTAAAAGTCCCTCTCCTTGTGCATGTAGCCAGCTGTGGCATTTCTGCAAGTGTTCTTAGTCCAACAAGAACCTCAGAACTCTCGTTTATAATATGTGCTTACATAAAACTTATTTTCTTGAATATAAAGAGAGAAGCATAGTCATAGGCCCAGAAATTGAAGACACATGGAACTACTAGGTCAAGCATTTCTTTTGTCCCTTTTCAAATCTATTTGTTTAGCAAATCTTGAAAGCCTGTTTGGTACCAGTCCTGTAGGAAGCACTACTGTTTCTAATCTCTTGGAAGTTAGAAAATAATGAGCTCAGGTGTTTGAGCACAAGTCGCCTGTTCTCCTTGTTTGCTTGGCCCTTACAGTAAATCCTTCTCTGCTCAAAAAAGAAAAGAAAAAAGAAACAAATTTTTTTGCTGTTTGGTGTGCATAATGCCAGAAGGCTTGCACTGTTTGGGATGGAAGAGCACTTTAATTGGCAGTGGAGGGTTGGGGAGAGACTATCAAGGAAAACGTTATGGATTTTCAAAAGATGAGCTAAGAGACAGCTACACAAAGTTGAGTGCAAAAAAAAAAAAAGTTGGGTATGAGCCCAAGATAAAATATATCATTCAGTTCACTCAGAATATTCACTTAAACTTGACTGTGTACCAGGTGCTCTACAAGGCACTGATGATGTGGCAGTGAGGAATAATTAATTTTTATTAAGGATTTCTTAAATCACTGTGGACAATGACTGCAGCCATGAAATAAAGAGGTGCTTACTACTCCTTGGAAGAAAAGCTATGATAAACCTAGACAGCATATTAAAAAGCAGAGACATTACTTTGCCAACAAAGGTCCATCTAGTCAAAGCTGTGGTTTTTCCAGTAGTCATGTATGGATGTGAGAGTTGGACCATAAAGAAGGCTGAGCGCCAAAGAATTGATACTTTCAAACTGTGGTGTGGAGAAGACTCTTGAGAGGCCCTTGGACAGCAAGGAGATCAAGCCAGTTGATCCTAAAGGAAATCAGTCCTGAATATTCATTGGAAGGACTGATGCTGGAGCTAAAGCTCCAATATTTTGGCCACCTGAGGTGAAGAGCTGACTCATTTAAAAGACCCTGATGCTGGGAGAGACTGAGGGCAGGAGGAGAAGGGGATGAAAGAGGACAGGATGGTTGGATGGCATCACCGACTCAATGAACGTGAGTTTGAGCAAGCTCCAGGAGATGGTGAAGGACAGGAAAACCTGGCGTGCTGCAGTCCCTGCGGTCACAAAGAGTCGGACACAGCTGAGCAACTGAACAACAAAGCATTTCTTATGTGTTAGGTACTGCACTAAGCTTTTTATATCATCTGTTCTATTAAACTTCAAAGCAGTCCTATGAAGTAGATACTCATATCATCTGTCTCTATTTTACTGATGAAGTTAAATAACTTGCAGGGTCACACATCTCTTACTTTGTTAGAGTTCAGACCCCAGTACCATCCCTGATGGTCTAGTAGTTAGAATTTGGCACTCTTTCAAACCCCAGTAGCTCACTGCAGAGCCCCGTCTTTAAAAAGACAGCCAGATTTGTTTCATGATGTTTACATTTTCTGTGGAACAGACAGCCCCCAAATATGGAAACAAGAGAATCTCAAATTCATATTCGCAGAGATACGTAGGCAAACAGTCTCACATTGCTGTGAAGGTAGAAAGAAGGTGCTGCGATAGACATGGAGCAGAGTGTATATGTGTGTGCACGCTCAGATTGCTGAATAGGTGTGACTTTATGCAGGCGACAGGCCTGAACAATGACCAAAACCCAGCCAGGCTATGCCCTGGGGGGAGACCTGTCAAGGAGAGGGACAAGCAAAAGCAAAGACACCACGGCGAGGCCAGGCTCGGCTGGTTTGGTGGGTGGGAAGCAGGCCACTGTGGGCTGTCGTGAGGGGATGCAGAGGTGCATCAGAGAGACAGGCAGGGCTGCTAGCGACCGTGGCCAGCAGCCCTAGGACTTCACACGGATGCATGCGTGTTCCCACGTGTCTTTGTGCTTGTTGCTTTAGAGACCATGGTTTGGGCCCATTTTTGTTTTAATGTCTTTTTGTTTGTTTTTGATATGTGATTTGAATTGTCTCTCCTCTGCTTGCTGCTAGGTTCCTGGAAGGCGACGTGAAAGACCATTTCGCAGCAGCAATACTGACTTCTGGAGCCATTGCCGTTTGGGACTTACTCTTGGGTCACTGCGCTGCTCTCCTTCCTCCTGTCTCTGGCCAGAATTGGTCTTTTGTTAAATGGTCAGGTACAGATTCTCATTTGTTGGCTGGACAAAAAGATGGAAATATATTTGTATACCGCTACTAAAAAGTTAGGGTAACCTGGAAAACACAGTGTTCTGGGTATTTTTGGCCTCTTAGTACTCTTTGGCGGAGAAGGCAATAGCAAGCCACTCCAGTACTCTTGCCTAGAAAATCCCATGGATGGAGGAGCCTGGTAGGCTGCAGCCCATGGGGTCGCTAGAAGTCGGATGCGACTGAGCTACTTCACTTTCACTTTTTGCTTTCACACAATGGAGAAGGAAATGGCAACCCACTCCAGTGTTCTTGCCTGGAGAATCCCAGGGACGGGGGAGCCTGTTGGGCTCCTGTCTATGGGGTCGCACAGAGTCGGACACGACTGAAGCGACTTAGCAGCAGCAGCAGCAGCAAAACCTGGAAAACACAGTGTTCTGGGTATTTTTGGCCTCTTAGTACTCTTTGGAGTTGCTACTTTAAAGGAGACTATTTGAAAGAGTTTTAAAACACTTACTTACCTGTGTTCATTCTGACAGACTGTGTTCCGAGGGTGGGGCACTACTGATCTTGAATGCTCATTTGTACTTACTTTGGGAGAGAGGGTATATAAGTGGATTTTTGTGATTCCTCACATTTGCACATTTCCTTTTACGGGTTATGTACATAAAGCTTGAAATATTAATAAATATTCATTTTGATACATCCTGTTTGGCATATTTTTTCCTATCCTGTAAAGATGATTTTCAGAAGCAACGAATTATTTTACAGCTAGAATATTTACTCAGTGATGCTTACACAGTAAATCTCAGGTAACTTAGTGTACTAATATGCAGTATACTTTTGTTTTTCACTGCACTAAGCCTTCGTTGCTACACACGGGTTTTCTTTAATTGTGGCAAGCAGGGGCTACTCTCCAGTTATGGTGCTTGGGCTTTTCATCCATCTGGTTTCTCTTATTGTAGAGCACAAGCTCTAGGGCTTTCAGCCTTCACTAGTTGTGGTGCATGGGCTTAGTTGCCCCACAGCAGGTGAAATCTTCTCAGATCAGGGATCAGACCTGTTTTCCCTGCATTGGCACATGGATTCTTAACGACTGGACTGCCAGGGAACAAACTGAAAGTCACTCAGTTGTGTCCAACTCTTTGTAACGCTATGGACTATACAGTCCATGGAATTCTCCAGGCCAGAATACTAGCGTGGGTAGCCTTTCCCTTCTTCAGGGGATCTTCCCAACCCAGGTATCGAACCCAAGTCTCCCACATTGCAGGCAGATTCTTTACCAGCTGAGCCACAAAGGAAGCCCAAGAATACTGGAGTGGGTAGCCTATCCCTTCTCTAGGTGGATTTTCCCAACCCAGGAATCGAACCTTGGTCTCTTGCATTGCAGGCAGATTCTTTACCAACTGAGCTATCAGGTAAGTCCTGCAATATACTTTTATGAAATTTGTAATATTTTCACATACCTACTAAAAGTAACACAAAGCCTATTTCAAATGCTAATTTAGAAATGCTGTTGTTCATTTGCATTTTCACATGCATCCTTGATACCAGTACCTGCATTTTCACAAGAGTCAGTCAACAGCACAACTGTACTGAGAACATCATCTTCACCTTTCCTAAGTGGTTTGAGAGACAGCAATTTTTTTTTCCAGATTATTTATTGACTGTGATGGGTCTTTGTTGCTGTGCAGGCTTTCTGTAGTTGCAATGAGCAGGGGCTACTCTTCATTTCAGAGCGTGGGCTTCTCATTGTGGTGACTTCTCTCCTGGAACACAGGATCTAGGTCATGTGGGTTTAACTAGTTGCAGCTGGTAAGGTCAGTAATTGTGGCACTTGGGCTTAGCTGCTTCAGGGCATGTGGGATTTTCCCGGACCAAGAATCGAACCAATGTCCCTTGCATTACAAGGTGGATTCTTAACCACTAGACCAGCAGGGAAGCCCTAGAGATGGCAATTTTTAAAACCCTAATCTGCACTCAATATGCCAGCAAATTTGGAAAACTGTGGCCACAGGACTGGAAAAGGTCAGTATTCATTCCAATCCAAAAGAAAGGCAATGCCAAAGAATGTTCAAACTACCACACAATTGCACTCATCTCATGCTAGTAAAGTGATGCTTCAAATTCTCCAAGCCAGGCTTCAGCAATACGTGATCCGTGAAATTCCAGATGTTCAAGCTGGTTTTAGAAAAGGCAGAAGAACCAGAGATCAAATTGCCAACATCTGCTGGATCATCAAAAAAATGAGAGTTCCAGAAAAACATCTATTTCTGCTTTATTGACTATGCCAAAGCCTTTGACTGTGTGGATCACAATAAACTGTGGAAAATTTTGAAAGAGATGGGAATACCAGACCCCCTGACCTGCCTCTTGAGAAACCTATATGCAGGTCAGGAAGCAACAGTTAGAACTGGACATGGAACAACAGACTGGTTTCCAAACAGGATTGTCACCATGCTTATTTAACTTCTATGCAGAGTACATCATGAGAAACGCTGGGCTGGAAGAAGCACAAGCTGGAATCAAGATTGCCAGGAGAAATATCAATAACCTCAGATATGCAGATAATACCACCCTTATGGCAGAAAGTGAAGAGGAACTCAAAAGCCTCTTGATGAAAGTGAAAGAAGAGAGTGAAAAAGTTGGCTTAAAGCTCAACATTCAGAAAACGAAGATCATGGCATCTGGTCCCATCCCTTCATGGCAAATAGATGGGGAAACAGTGGAAACAGTGGCTGATTTTATTTTTTTGGGCTCCAAAATCACTGCAGATGGTGATTGCAGCAATGAAATTAAAAGACACTTACTCCTTGGAAGGAAAGTTATGAGCAACCTAGACAGCATATTAAAAAGCAGAAAAATTACTTTGCCAACAAAGGTCCGTCTAGTCAAGGCTATTGTTTTTCCAGTGGTCATGTATGGATGTGAGAGTTGGACTATAAAGAAAGCTGAGTGCCAAAGAATTGATGCTTTTGAACTATGGTGTTGGAGAAGACTCTTGAGAGTCCCTTGGACTGCAAGGAGATCCAACCAGTCCATCCTAAAGAAGATCAGTCCTGAGTGTTCATTGGAAGGACTGATGTTGAAGCTGAAACTCTAATAGTTTGGCCACCTGATGTGAAGAGCTGACTCTTTTGAAAAGACCCTGATGCTGGGAAAGATTGAGGGCAGAAGGAGAAGGGGATGACAGAGGGTGAGATGGTTGGATGGCATCACCAACTTGATGGACATGGGTTTGGGTAGACTCCCAGAGTTGGTGATGGACAGGGAGGCCTGGTGTGCTGCATTTCATGGGGTCCAAAGAGTTGGACACGGAGCGACTGAACTGAATTGAACTGAATCTGGTAGTATCACAGGAAACTTCATTCCAGTCTACGAGTATTTATTTGCCTAACTTGAGTATTATAGGGGACTGGAATGCAAAAGTAGGAAGTCAAGAAACACTGGGGTAACAGGCAAATTTGGCCTTGGAATGCGGAATGAAGCAGGGCAAAGGCTAATAGAGTTTTGCCAAGAGAACACACTGGTCATAGCAAATACCCTCTTCCAACAACACAAGAGAAGACTCTACACATGGACATCACCAGATGGTCAACACCGAAATCAGATTGATTATATTCTTTGCAGCCAAAGATGGAGAAGCTCTATACAGTCAGCAAAAACAAGACCGGGAGCTGACTGTGGCTCAGATTATGAACTCCTAAAGGAAAGATATAAGCACCTGAATGCAGAGTTCCAAAGAATAGCAAGAAGAGATAAGAAAGCCTTCTTCAGCGATCAATGCAAAGAAATAGAGGAAAACAACAGAATGGGAAAGACTAGAGATCTCTTCAAGAAAATTAGAGATACCAAGGGAACATTTCATGCAAGGATGGGCTCGATAAAGGACAGAAATGGTATGGACCTAACAGAAGCAGAAGATCTTAAGAAGAGGTGGCAAGAATACACGGAAGAACTGTACAAAAAAGATCTTCACGACCCAGATAATCATGATGATGTGATCACTAATCTAGAGCCAGACATCTTGGAATGTGAAGTCAAGTGGGCCTTAGAAAGCATCACTACGAACCAAGCTAGTGGAGGTGATGGAATTCCAGTTGAGCTATTTCAAATCCCGAAAGATGATGCTGTGAAAGTGCTGCACTCAGTATGCCAGCAAATTTAGAAAACTCAGCAGTGGCCACAGGACTGGAAAAGTTCAGTTTTCATTCCATTCCCAAAGAAAGGCAACCCCAAAGAATGCTCAAACTACCGCACAATTGCACTCATAATGGCAACCCACTCCAGTACTCTTGCCTGGAAAATCCCATGGACGGAGGGACCTGGTGGGCGTCGGACACGACTGAGTGACTTCACTTTCACTTTTCACTTTCATGCATTGGAGAAGGAAATGGCAACCCACTCCAGTGTTCTTGCCTGGAGAATCCTAGGGATGGGGGAACCTGGTGGGCTGCCGTCTATGGGGTCGCACAGAGTCGGGCACGACTGAAGCGACTTAGCAGCAGTAGCAGCACATGCTTTAGTAAAGTAATGCTCAAAATTCTCCAAGTCAGGCTTTAGCAATACGTGAACCATGAAATTCCAGATGTTCAAGCTGATTTTAGTAAAGGCAGAGGAACCAGAGATCAAATTGCCAACATCTGCTGGATCATCGAAAAAGCATGAGTTCCAGAAAAACATCTATTTCTGCTTTATCGACTATGCCAAAGCCTTTGACTGTGGATCACAATAAACTGTGGAAAATTCTGAAAAAGATGGGAATACCAGACCCCCTGACCTGCCTCTTGAGAAACCTATATGCAGGTCAGGAAGCAACAGTTAGAACTGGACATGGAACAACAGACTGGTTCCAAACAGGAAAAGGAGTACATCAAGGCTGTATATTGTCACCGTGCTTATTTAACTTCTATGCAGAGTACATCATGAGAAACGCTGGACTTGAAGAAGCACAAGCTGGAATCAAGATTCCCAGGAGAAATATCAATAACCTCAGATATGCAGATGACACCACCCTTACGGCAGAAAGTGAAGAGGAACTCAAAAGCCTCTTGATGAAACTGAAAGAGGAGAGTGAAAAAGTTGGCTTAAAGCTCAACATTCAGAAAACTAAGATCATGGCTTCTGGTCCCATCACTTCATGGAAAATAGATGGGGAAACAGTGGAAACAGTGTCAGACTTTATTTTGGGGGGCTCCAAAATCACTGCTGATGGTGACTGCAGCCATGAAATTAAAAGACGCTTACACCTTGGAAGGAAAGTTATGACCAACCTAGATAGCATATTCAAAAGCAGAGACATTACTTTGCCAACAAAGGTCCGTCTAGTCAAGGCTATGGTTTTTCCAGTGGTCATGTATGGATGTGAGAGTTGGACTGTGAAGAAAGCTGAGTGCCGAAGAATTGATGCTTTTGTAGTGTGGTGTTGGAGAAAGCTCTTGAGAATCCCTTGGACTGCAGGGAGATCCAACCAGTCCATCCTAAAGGAGATCATTCCTGGATGTTCACTGGAAGGACTGATGCTAAAGCTGAAACTCCAGTACTTTGGCCACCTGATGCGAAGAGTTGACTCATTGGAAAAGACTTGGATGCTGGGAGGGATTGGGGGCAGGAGGAGAAGGGGACGACAGAGATGAGATAGCTGGATGGCATCACCGACTCAATGGACATGAGTTTGCGTGAACTCCGGGAGTTGTTGATGGACAGGGAGGCCTGGTGTGCTGCGGTTCATGGGTTTGCAAAGAGTTGGACTCGACTGAGCGACTGAACTGAACTGAAGAACTTGAGTATATTGAGAGTATATATGCATGATCTCTCTTTTTTTTTTGGCCACACCACACGCAGCATGCAGGACCTTAGTTCCCTTAACAGGGATGGAACCTACATCCCCTGCAGTGGAAGCGTGAAGTCTTAACCCCTGGACTACCAGGGAAGTCCCATACACCATTACTTCTCTTTTAAAGATGCCTTTTAATGATAAATCTATAGTGGGTTTTGCTAATTTCATTACTACCCTTTAATCAGTTCAGTTGCTCAGTCGTGTCGGACTCTTTGTGACCCCATGAACCCTTTAATACCTTTGCATAAAAGATTTCACTTTCTCTGCTATACTAACGGTCTCTAACCTCAAATGAGTTTATAACTTTGCAAGCACATCATGGATAATAGAGAGATTTTCATAAAGATTTAATTTACTCAGGAACCCTGAGAAACATGATACCCTAAGTGTAAGAGGAGGGAAAGAGTGCTTTTAGATCATCTGGCAACAAGCATTAGGATCTAGGACTACAAAGCCCAAACAAGAGGCCAGGCTGGATGGAGGTGGCAATTAAAGCCTCTAGAGTGAATCAATCCTGAAAACGTATATGTTTAAAATCAAGAACGGGTCAAGCACAAACCCCCCACAGGGATCAATATTTAAATGATGAGCAGAGAAAATAGAGCCATGAAGAGGGCAGAAAAGAAATGGTCAGAGAGGTTGTATCTACTGGACTTCAATTAAGATGCAATTTATGAAGTTTCACTGGTGGGAGGAGGGGGTCAAGTATAATCTAGATTAGAGTGGATTAATGAATAGGACAAATGAAGTTACATACAAAACATAAGTACAGTCACAGATGTAGAGAAACTTATGGCTACCAAGGGGGAAAGGAGGCGGGGAGGGATAAATTGGGAGATTGGGATTGACATATACACACTACTTCCTATATATAAAATGGGTAACTAATGGGGACCTACTGTATAACACAGGGAACTCTACTCAGTACTCTGTAAAGTATCAAAAAGAATCTAAAAGAGTGGATATGTGTGTATGTATGACTGATTCACTTTGCTGGACAACAGAAACTGATGCAACACTAAATCAACTGTACTCCAATGAAAATTAATTTTTAAAAAAATGAATAGGAAGTGAGGAATTGAAGATTTAAAACAGTAGATTATTCCTTCAAGAAGTTTGACTATGCGGACTTCCCTCACATAGTGGCTTAAGACTCCAGGCCGCCAATGCAGGGGGCTCCTGTTTAGTCCCTAGTTAGGACACTAGATCCCATATGCTGCAACTAAGAGTTTGCATACTACACCTAAAGATTCCTCATTGTGCAACGAAGATCCTGCATATGGCAACTAAGACCCAGATCAGCGGAATAACTTTTTTTAAAGAGGTTTACTATGAATGGAAAGGGAAATGGTAATGTTAGAGGTATAGTAAAGGTCACTGGAGGAGGCCTCTGGCCTTGTTTTTGGTGGGGAGGAACTTTGGCATGTTTAGGGGCTCAAGAGAAAGAGCTAGAAGGGAAGGAAAGGTTGAAGATAGTGGGGAGAAGAGAGAATTGGTGGTATAAGGTGCCAGGGGATCCAGGAGGGGATGTGACGGTAGTACAAATGTGCGGGGCAGAGGGAGGGCTGACTGGTGGGCCAGGGAGGGGGGGTGGTGATGTGTGCAGGAAGCTGACATAGTCTGTGTTCATACTCCTTTGATGGAAGTGCTCCTGAAGAGCACTGGTGCTCTTTTAAGTCATCCCCAGCTGCTAAGGATTCGATCTCAATAATGAACCTCTTACCCTACGGACTGTCTTGGCTGACATTTTTCTCTTTGTTTGCTGAAGGAAAAGTAGCTCTCCCAAAATATGTCATTTAAATAAGAGGTGATTCTGCTATATTTAAAATGGATAACCAACAAGGACCTACTGTGTAGCATGTGGAACTCTGCTCAATGTTATGGGGCAGTCTGGACGGGAGGGGAGTTTGGGGGAGAATGGATACATCTATGTATATGGCTGAGTCCCTTTGCTGTTCACCTGAAACTATCACAACACTGTTAATTGGCTATACCCCAATAGAAAATAAAAAGTTAAAAAAATAAATGAAGTAATTTGTTGTGTTTGACCAAAAGAATCAAATGTAACACAGAAATACAGAGAGGTCATTGGAAGAGAGGGTCCTATATGTGGACTTGGTAGGAATAGAGCTCTTTGTGACTGCTGCCTCTTCTGAGATCACCATAGGTCTGTCCTGTGGGTCTGCCACAGAGCATGGCCAGGAAGGCACAATCAGAGGCCAGGGTGTCATTGGTGACTTAAGCAGGTCTTATTGGCCCTAGTCCTAGGACTCCAATCAGGTGCCTGTCAGTTTTCTGCAGAAATGAAAGTCTGCTACTCGATGTGGAGCTTGGCCACTTATTCACTGACAATTCCAAAGAGGTGATACAATTGCTTAATAAGCAGTGAAGTGGTGGTGTTGAAAACAGGATGCAGGAGAAGCCTGGGGTGGACTGCAAGCACAGACAAAGGGACTGATAGGCATCAGCAACAGCAGGGTGACTCCCAAGGGTTTCTTTTCCATCCTCCTGACTGATGAAAGTCTTGGCTCAAGTGTCACCTCCAAAGACAGGCCTTCAGAGGAGCACCCTATCTAAAATAGCACACCTCTCATAGCCCCTACTATCCCCTTCTCTGCTTTATTGGTCTTCATTGTACTTATCACTACTTCCTGGAGGGTTCTTTTTTTGGGGGGGTGTTATATTTTTTGTTGTTTATTCTATATCTGTCCAGTCTATCTGAAAATAGATTGCCAGTCTGGGTTGCTCGCTGAGGTAGCCTCAACAACTAGCACATAACAGATTATTGATATTTTCATGAATACATAAATAGAAATTACAAGGCAGGGCATTTTATTTTACTTGGATTTAATGAAAGTAAAAAGAAACAAACTGAAGGCATGATTGGAGTGTTTATCCAGGCAGTATTCCGAGTTTGGAGCCATTGTTCAAAGGTTTCGATTTTTCTGCTGAAAAATATGAATGAATTAGCACTCTTCAGCTTACTCCCATGTTCCCATTTCTGTGAGCTATATAGTTTACACACTGTCAAGTTTTTAAACATATGATTTTTATTGTCCCACATTTGTTAGTCTTATTTATACATTTACATGATTCACATTCTTCTTTTATGCTGAGTTTTGACCTATTAAATAAACTTAATATGAAGAATTGGAACCATTTGGTGTCATTTCAGGTGGCTCCATAAAGGTATAACAGTCCTTTTTGTCTCCGCTCAGAAAGACTCCAGTGAGAGGCAAAGTGATAGATAAGTGATTTATTAAGACTAGGCCGCTAGTTAGGCTTACAATCCAGCAGGTGAGAGATGCCGCACCCTGAGAACTTAGTGGGCTACAGTTTTATAATCAAAGAAAAAAGCAGGGCTGGGTAAGAGACCACTTTCTTCCTCATTCTTGGGTGGACATCAGCTCCTCCAGGTTGGGCAAGGGAGTTTTCTTGTCTCTACAGGGTCAAGCCAGGACTATTAAGGCACTATGGGAATATTTCAGATCTCAGTACAGTGAGGGTCTTTACTTTGAAATGTTAGCTTTCTGTAAATTATTGTTTTTTACCTGTGCAGAGAGCATGACCTAGGGGTCATTAACTTACTGAACTCAGTGGGCAGGATGTAAGTCTCACGCACCCATTATTTTATCGTTTGGGGGTATGTCTCCTGCTTCTTCTGCATGGTTTTGTTGCTAAGCAAGCCTGTTTGGTTTTGCGGTTAAGAAAGCCCGCTTTCTTGAGTGATCATTAACTTACAGGGGTTTACCATATTTTTCTACTTAGAATCCTCTAGTAGGATTAACTATTTAATCACCTACTTTGTCCCTTTGCCCCTATCAGAATCACCGACATCAAAACTTTAACTTTCAGAGAATAAGTAAAAATAAGTTCCTTTCTTGTGTCAGTGATTAGTGTTTGGGGAAAGACAGTATTTACACCATGTCAGCTCTGGCTCTAGCATCTATTCGCCTCTGGACCTGGACTGCAGGGCCGCCCCCCCGCCCCCCGATGGCGCAGTGCAGCCAGGAGCCGCCAGGGGCCGCCACTGCCAGCCGCTCCCCACAGCCGCCGCTCTGTGCGTCGCCTGCGCAGAGCGCAAGGGGATACTGAACCCGAGGGCGCGGCGCAGTGCATCCTGGGTCGGCGTAGCCATGGCGGCTCGTGTCCTTTGCGCCTGTGTCCGCCGACTTCCCACGGCCTTCGCGCCGCTGCCCAGGCTCCCCACGCTAGCCGCGGCCCGGCCGCTCAGCACTGCCCTCTTCGCCGCGGAGACCCGGACGAGGCCTGGGGCTCCGCTGCCGGCCTTGGTGCTCGCGCAGGTGACTGGCGGTGACTTTGTGGGGGGCTTGGCCGGGGTCAGGCGTCGGGCCCACTCGGGGTGAGAGGGAGGGGCCAGGCAGCGGGCCGCGGCTACTGTGGCTCCTCTTGGTGGGGATGACCGGGGGACACCTGCTCGCTCCCTCTCCCACCGCCTAACGGTGCTTGGTTGACCCCTGCCGGCGCTCGGGTGACCTAGAGATTGTGAACAAGAGCACAGAGCTGGAGTCAAACACCCCTGGGTTCGAATGCAGGTTGCCTCTGAACAGAACTTTGGACAAACCAGGTACCGTCGCCCAGCCTCAGTCTGAATCGTAAAACTCTACCTTGTGCAGTTCCAACGAGGTTTAGAGGAGATCATACTGGTAGAATGGCGAGCGCGCTGCTTGGTAAGCTCTCAAAAATACCGGTCGCTGTTAGTCGTAGTGATAATGATAAATACGGTGATGGCTTTCTAGGGAAGAACTAATGACTGGGTGCAAAGAGGAAGACACGGCGCCCTACAGCCTTCTCCACAGCAGTTCTCTCCCCAGGTTTCTCCGTGGCACCTTTTGCCTGTTTAGGGGTCTCCTGCAAATAAGGATAGGAAGCAAATTAGTTTTTAAGTTTTTTTTTTAAATCTGATGAAACCTTTTAGAGGCTGAATTTCTCCTTATGTTAATGATTCTCAGCCTTAGTTGCACATTCAAATCACCTGGGTAGCTTAAAAATAAGTATGTTCCTCGTGGGCCCCCCACCCATCTGGTTTACCTCCTCTGTGATGAGGCACTGACATGTGTGCTCTGTAAGTTCCCCAGGTGACTCTGAAGTGCATCAAGGTTAAGAACTGTTGTCTTAAGGGTAGATAGATTCCCAAAGTTAAGTAGAGCATGCCCTTTTCAAACTCTAGGACTTCATGTAATTGTGGTTTCAGCCTCCACTAAGGTATTAGAATAAAACCTAAGAATGCCCAGGCCAAATCAATTAAAATCTCTAGCAGTCCAACGTTGTCATCTATTTTTAAAAGTTGTCAGTGATTCTTATGTGTAGCCAGTGTCAGGATTTACTGACAGTGTAGTAGATTCATCCAGGGGGCATTGTCCTGTCAGTGAATCAAAAAGTTAAAAGTGTCACCTTGAAGTTAAAAGAGCAGTGTATATAGTTACCATTTTGTTCCTGAGACCAACTTCAGTGTCAGGCTAAGAGGCAAAGTGATAATTCCTTATTCTTGGAGCATTGCTCTTCAGACTTGATTGTGTGCTCTGATCACTTGCGTTAAAATATAGATTTCTGGAAAGGGGCCTGAGAGTCTTCATTTCCAGTGGCCTTCCAGAAGATCCTGCTGCTGCTGCTTCTTGGACCGTGCCTTGAATTGCAAGGTGCTCAGAGAGGTTCCACTACCTCTGCTGGGTTTACATACACAGCAGAGCAGCCATTTTCTTTATGCTTACAGAGTGGTTTTGACTAAGTGCTCCCATTTAGCTACCTTATATCCTTTTTGGATTAAACTGGAGAGTAAATACTTGTTCCTTCAAAGATCTTGAGGGACTGTGTGCCAGGCCTTATGCTAGCAGTTGAGAGATACAGAGATGCATACAAAAGAAAGACATCAATGCATGTCTTCATTGGACACGTGGCAGCTATGTTAACCTTGTCAGCTTAGTCCCTGCTGTGCTGTTTTCCCTAGGTGGTTTCTGACATTATTTTCCCTTGGTTCATCTCTTATTCCACCTTGTTGGGAACTTTCTCTACCAAATCATTAAATGTTGGTAAGGTCAAGAGATCACTTGCCATACACACTCCCTCGCCCATCTCTTCGCTCTCTTGGTTTCTGTTACCACTTGTATGCCAGTCACCCCAAACTTCCGCCTCCAGCCTTTGTTCATTTCATCTGAACCTTTGCTCATTCTACCTATTCTGTTTTGTCAGCTTTTCCCTCCTCAAATCCATCCACTGTGCAGACCCTGGAACAATTAGTTATTCATTTATATTCTAATTTTTTTCCCCTGAAAAAAGGAGCCAAAGCATCTTTCCTGGGTATAAAAATGCAACAGTATAAAATAGAAGGTACCAAAAAAAAAAGATGTAGTGGCCTAAAATGGGACCTTAAAGTCTTTTACTTGACCCAGAGCCCTGAATCTAGACAGACAGCCCAAGTACAGAGAATTTCCAAAGAGTTCTTGTGCAGGGAAAGCTCAGCTGTTCCTGGTACTGGAACCAGACTGACAAGTGTGGTGATGGACTTGGGGCTGCGATCTGACCACGTCATTCATTCCCGAGTCTCGTATCTCTACCCTCATTGGCTCTCAAGGATTGAATGACGACTTCTGTTACTGAAGCAACCTACAAATACCTGTCATGGCCCTTGCCACATTTTTGTTATAATTGAAATGATCTGTTTGGATTAGTGTTTTCCATTAGACCATAGGCTTCTCCAAGGGTAGATGTCTTTATTTATCTTTGTGGATCCAGCCCACTGCACCATGCTTGGCACATAAGGTAAAGCTCAAAGGCTGCTGAGCCAGGCAGGTAATAGGTAAAGGCAAGGCATTGCTGTTTGAGGACAGGTGTGTGTGCAGTGCAGAAGAAGAGCAGATTGATGAGAACCGCAGTGAGCATGGTCCTGAAGGCAGCGGCTTCTCATGCAATGGGGGTGGATGTAGTGGCACATGCAGAGGCCAGGATGAGCCCAGCGCTTACTTAGTGTTGACCTTCAGGTGCCTGTGAAAGGGAGAGACCTAAGTTGAGGTGGGAAGACAGGTATATTGAAGGGTGCTGTATAGGTGTTCATTCACCCACTGAGGAATGTGGATGTTCTCTGTCTGGGTCACAGGAAGTAAAGATTAATGCAGTTTGTTGAAGGAACATTTGAGACCTTCCCTCCCACTTAGCTGGGTGACCCAGTAAACATGATGGTGAGAGCATGGGGGGAGAGGAGGCTGGCTCTGAGGTTTCTGGCTGGAGCCCCAGGGGTCGGAGAAGGAAGGGAGGTCTGCAAGCAGGTGTTTTGGAGACAGGTAAGGAATTTATAACCAAACTGAGGGTGGGATGTCTGCTACCCGGGTAGAGCCGTCCAGGGGGTAATTTGCAGAGACGGTCTTTAAAGCCACCTAGGTTCCTCTGAGTTCCCCTCAGAGATGGGCCCAGTTCAGGATAAGATAGATATTAAGAGAAACTACTCAGGTTTATTCCTGCTGGTTCACAGGGTTGGGTCCTCATTCTTTTCCTGCAGACAGTGGCTTCTCAGATGTCTGAGGGAGGTGATTTTGTTGCATATAATTGTTAAGTGTAGACCTTGGGGAAGAAGAATTAACACCAGAAACAACGTTGGCCGTTGGGGACACTTTTCAGAAGTGCTTGTCCACTCTGTTTTTAATGGCTGAGATCCAGCAGAAAGGAGGCTGTAAGACCCTTCAGGAGGCCATTCTGGGAGACCTGGGGCAAGATAACCTTTTGTCTCACCTGTAAAACAGGGCTGTTATTAGCCCTAAAGGAGATGGCATACGAAAAGTGCTATTGGCAGTACTGTAACCTGATAGGGAATCAGTAAAGAAGCTAGAAAGCAGGGCAAGAAAGGGGAGGAGTCAGTCAAGTACTTTGGGCTACACTATTGCCTCACTCCTAAACTGGCAGGTCACTGCCATCCGGAGCCTACAGCTGCTGCTGCTGAGTCGCTTCAGTCGTGTCCAACTCTGTGCGACCCCATAGATGGCCCCCCACCAGGCTCCCCCGTCCCTGGGATTCTCCAGGCAAGAACACTGGAGTGGGTTGCCATTTCCTTCTCCAATGCGTGAAAGTGAAGTCGCTCAGTTGTGTCCGACTCTTCGCGACCCCATGGACTGCAACTCACCAGGCTCCTCCATTCATGGGATTTCCCAGGCAAGAGTACTGGAGTGGGGTGCCATCGCCTTCTCTGCCTGAACCTACTAGACAACCCTGAATAACACTTACTCTGTATGTGCCAGGCAGTATTTTAAGCCCTCTACGTTTCATTATCTCCTTGATGCCTCAACAATCCTGTGAACTTGGGTACTATTGTTTCAGTTCAGTTGAGTTGCTCAGTCATGTCCGACTCTTTGCGACCCCATGAACCGCAGCACACCAGGCCTCCCTGTCCATCGCCAACTCCTGGAGTTCACTCAAACTCATGTCCATTGAGTCAGTGATGCCATCCAACCATCTCATCCTCTGTCGTCCCCTTCTCCTCCCTCCTTCAATCTTGCCAGCATTAAGGTCTTTTCAAAAGAGTCAGCTCTTTGCATCAGGTGGCCAAAGTATTGGAATTTCAGCTTTAGCATCATTCCTTCCAATGAACACCCAGGACTGATCTCCTTTAGGATGGACTGGTTGGATCTCCTTGCAGTCCAAGGGACTCTCAAGAGTCTTCTCCAACACCACAGTTAAAAAGCATTAATTCTTAAGCCCTCAGCTTTCATTTTAGTCCAACTCTCACATCCATGTGTGACTACTGGAAAAACCATAGCCTTGACTAGACGGACCTTTGTTGTTTATGGTCACTTAACAGATAAGGAAAACTAGGGCATAGCAAGATTGAATAACTTGCCCAAGGCCAAACAGCTAGTAACAAAGAGCTAGTGCTGGGATACTTTCTCCTTGCAGAGCCTGAGTTCCCACGTGATACACCCTCCCGTTTCCTGCACAACCCACTGCAGCCACTTTTTGAGACTGGCCTGTGGTTTCCAGGTGGGGCCCTGTTTAATCTCATTTATGCAGGTCAGGAAGCAACAGTTAGAACTGGACACAGAACAGCAGACTGGTTTCACATAGGAAAAGGAGTACGTCAAGGCTGTATGTATATTGTCACCCTGCTTATTTAGCTTATATTCAGAGTACATCATAAGAAACACTGGGCTGGATGAAGCACAAGCTGGAATCAAGATTGCCAGAACAAATATTGATAACCTCAGATATGCAGATGACACCACCCTTAAGGCAGAAAGTGAAGAGGACCTAAAAAGTCTCTTGATGAAAGTGAAAGAGGAGAGTGAAAAAGTTGGCTTAAAGCTCAACATTCAGAAAACGAAGATCATAGCATCCGGTCTCATCACTTCATGGGAAACAGATGGGGAAACAGTGTCAGACTTTTATTTTTGGGGCTCCAAAATCACTGCAGATGGTGCTTGCAGCCATGAAATTAAAAGACGCTTACTCCTTGGAAGGAAAGTTATGACCAACCTAGATAGCATATTCAAAAGCAGAGACATTACTTTGCCAACAAAGGTCCGTCTAGTCAAGGCTATGGTTTTTCCTGTGGTCATGTATGGATGTGAGAGTTGGACTGTGAAGAAAGCTGGGCACCGAAGAATTGATGCTTTTGAAGTGTGGTGTTGGAGAAGACTCTTGAGAGTCCCTTGGACTGCAAGGAGATCAGTCCTGGGTGTTCATTGGAAGGACCGATGCTAAAGCTGAAATTCCAATATTTTGGCCACCTGATGTGAAGAGCTGACTCATTTGAAAAGACCCTGATGCTGGGGTCGCTAAGAGTCAGACACGACTGAGCAACTGAACTGAACGGAACTGAATGAATCACAGGGAACCCACCGGGCCCCTGCAGGCAGTTGCCAGTGCTCCTGGGGTCGATGCTGACACCTAGTGGGCCACTTGGGTAGCTGCATGTGAACGTGCCCTCACCAGCCTCTTCCCTTGGGCGCCGTGCATGCCAGCCTCCCGACTCACCCTTGCCCAGCGGTAATTCACCTCATACCACTTCTTGCTGTGCTGCACACAGACGAGGCCTCTGTTAGATCCTGCCACCTCAGATTTCTTTTCTGTCATTACCCGTATTAACTCCTGTCTTCTCCCTCTTTCTCTTTAGTCCTTTTTGCTTCTTCCCTTTTGTTTGTGGTTTGGAAACCTTTTCTAGTCATTGTTGATAAGTTGGCCGGTGGCATCCCCAGATCAGAGGTCTCCTTAATCTAACATGCTGTAATCAGAAAGGAAAGGAGACCATAAATGGAAACAAAAAGAACAAGTGCTCTGATCTGTTTAGCTTGCTGATTAAACCTGATTTCAATACTTGATTTTCCTTTTTTGCAAGATAAATGTTTCTTAAACAGATGTGTACTGGTTTGGTTAATTGGCAGTTTTCTGTTTGCTTTTAATCATTTGTGTTTATGGTTGTGCTGGGTCTCCGTTGCTGCGAGGGCTTTTCTTTGGCTGCAGAGAGCGGGGACTGCTCTTTAGTTGCAGTGCCTGGGCTTCTCATTGCAGTGGTTTCTCTTGCTGCTCTCGGGCACTCGGGTGTCAGCAATTGTGGCACATGGGCTCAGGAAGTGTGGCTCCCGGGCTCTAGAGCACAGGCTCAATAGTTGAGGCACACAGGCTTAGTTGTTCGGCGCATGTGGGATCCTCCCGCATCAGGAATCAGACTGATGTCTCCTGCTTTGGCAGGCGGATTCCACTGAGCCACCAGGGAAGCTCTGGCAGTTTTTTAAAATACATTAATTTTATTTTGGTTGCGCTGGGTCTTTACTGCTGTGCAGAGGCTTCTAGTTGTGGCAGGCAACGGCTATTCTCTAAGTGAAATGCATTCTCACTGAGGTGGCTTCTTGTTGCAGAGCACAAGCTCTAGGGCAAGGGCTCAGTAATTGAGGCACACAGGCTTCGTTGCCCTCAGGCATGTGGGATCTTCCTGGACCAGGAATCGAATCTGTGTCCCCTGCACTGGCAGGTGGATTCTTAACCACTGGGCTACCAGGGAAGTCCTGGCAGTGTTGTTTGGTTTTGGGGTGGTTTTTTTTTTAGTGTTTTTTTTTTAACAATTTTTCATAGACCTTTGCGATGGGAGGACTTTAATCCCAAAAAGGAAACCCACTTCCTATGGGTTTCTATCCCCTAAGAACTCCAAACTGCAGACCTAAAATCAACTTCAGAAGGTGAAACACCAGTTGAGGTTAAAGACTTCTACGAACTGCCAGCCGGCTGTCTCATTTTCCCCTCTTGTGCCCCATGCCTTCCATGGCCTTAAGTCTGCTGATCTGTGACTTGGACTCCCTTTCACATTCTGTGAAGGAATCCAGTCAAGACTGTCATACCTAGTTGAATTCCAAGTGGGCTAAGATCAGAAATTTGAGATATTACACAATGATGGCAAAGATCAGAATGTCTCATTATTTAGTGGGTAGCAACAAGGCAAGCCCACTTGGAAGGGAAACAGATTGGAGACTAATGCCTGCGAACTCATCATCCTCTTCTTTGGGTTCATAGTTGGCTTCATTTGTCTTGACCAAAGTCTATAATTACCACCAGGGCCAAATTAGACACTTGTGGTGTGTGATTCTCAGTGTCAGTTCACCCTGACAGCTCTTCGGAGGAATTATTTTGCCTTGGGTATTAAAAGGATAGTGGGCTGCTTGAGATGTGAGAAGCCTTAGGGTCCTCTGCAGACTCTAGATGATTTTAGTGGCAGTTTCACTGAGTGGGACAAATGTCCCAGAGCCTGGAGGCCGATCAGAGGAGAGAATGCCTGTCCTGACTCAGAGGAAAGATCTTTTTTTCGGCCACACCGTGTGGGATCCTGGTTCCCTGACCCAGGATGGAACTCGAGCACCTTGCATTGGAAACATGGAGCTCCAACCACTGAACTGCCAGGGACGTCCCAAGAAATCCATTTTTATGCTGTTGAACTGCTATGGCTTCTGACTGTACCCTGCATTAGGCCTCTGTGTGTCCTGGTGGCCACAGTGAGCCTCCCTGGAGGTGGATTTGCAAGCTCTGTGAAAGACATCTGTAGCCAGTGCCTTCTCTAGAGGCATTTTGGGCTCCACAGCAGCGCTTCCCTTATCCCTTGCTCTAGGTTCCAGGCAGAGTTACACAGCTGTGCCGCCAGTATAGCGACGCACCGCCTTTGACATTGGAGGGAATCAAGGACCGTGTTCTTTATGTCTTGAAACTCTATGACAAGATTGACCCAGAAAAGGTAATTGATGTGGTTTAAATGGTTTTTCTTTAAATGTGTATTTAATCACATGGTACAATATCAATTAAAGACAAGGTGATAATAGACACTGTGTGCCATTCCTGAGGGAGCAGGACGTCACTTCTAAGGTGTGGTGTCTTGGCAGTAAGGCAGCAAGGAAAAACAGACTCTCAGATTTCATTCAGAACAGTGGTCAAAGATCACTGTAAAATGTACAAAGTCAGTTCATCATCAGCTTTATATATATTGCTATTTCAAAATTAAGGTTGAATAAGTTAACATATAAAGCACACCAAGTGTGTGTTTCCACAGGTTAAAAGATTGTTATTATTGTTCTGGTTCTTGATATTTAAAATATGACCTCTTTATATTAAAAAAAAAATTCTTGGTAATGATTAAGTGACATTTCACCATTCAGTTATTTTGAGAAGCAAGTGTTCTCACAGACTGAATTATGCATTTTGTGTTCTTTTCTTGTAGCTTTCAGTAAATTCCCATTTTATGAAAGACCTGGGCTTAGACAGTTTGGACCAAGTGGAGATTATCATGGCCATGGAGGACGAATTTGGTAACGCACAGGCTGGGTCTTGGTTCTTGATTTAGGTGGATTAAATGCAGAAAAATGCTGGGAGTCTGATGGGGATTTGCTATTGTAGTGCGCTACCCCCCACCTCCACTGGCTTACTATCAGATGAAGTACACGACAGGGACAGTGTACTTAATAATATTTGGGAAGCAGGTCCACAGAGTACCCAGTGCAGTACCAAGGGCTCAGTGACGAGAAGAGGCCTGGGGGCTTGGGGTGGGGCTCCTAGATGAAGGGCGTAGCCTTCACCTGATGGAGCACCCTCCCCACCAGTGAGCTAGACCTAAATGTCCATGTCTATTCTAGAAAAGCACCCAGGTGTGCCTAGGTTAGGATGTGTGCCTGTACACATACCCATACACACGTCTTGGTTTCCTGCAGCACTTTCCATGCACATTCCCAAGTTATCCTTGTCTGGGATGGTTAGTTACACAAATGAGACTGTTACAAGGTTCCACGGCTCATTTAGGGGGTGAACTGCCTGAATGGAAACCAAGGGACTTGTATGCCATCCCACAGAGCAGAACTTAATTACAGTTCCTCAAGATCATCCTAACTGAGGGGTGGTGCTGGGAAGGGCTGCGGGGTTTCTTTCTGGGGTAATGAAAATATTCTAGAGTTAGATAGTGGTGATGGTGCACAACCTCCTGAATATACTAAAAACCATTGAATGTTGCCCTTGAAACGGGGACGTATTCTAGTATGAAAATTATGTCTGAAAAATACATCATCTGGTACATAACAGGCTCACAAATGGGATTCGAGATTGCTGGACATTTTTGATGGGCTTATGCATGTTGTTGAAGGGTTAGATGCTTTCAGTTCTAAAGGATTTGCTTTTTCTACACTCATGCACTGTCGTAAATTTCACTTTCAGGGTTTGAGATTCCTGATATAGATGCGGAGAAGTTAATGTGCCCACAAGAAATTGTAGATTACATTGCAGATAAGAAGGATGTATATGAATAAAACATCAGGTAAGTAATTTGGCTTATTGTTCTCCCATAGAATTAATCTCTCCATGGTTCTTCGATAAAAACTTAGGAAGAAATGGAAAAATGGAAGTGCTTGACAAGATTTTCAGGAGTTATAAAATGCAGATACCTTCTGGTTATCTGCCACTCCAAGGGAGCCAACCCTAGTGATCATCTTTCTCCTCCAGAGGGATTGACAGCAGTTCATTCCTAGACAGGACTGTCAGCCCTCCTCATAAAAGCAGACTGGTACGAAAAAACTGAGCAGGGTCACCCTGAAGCGGAGGCCTTTGCCTCCCTCAGTTACCTGCCCACCCCACGGCCTGTCCAGGCTGCTGTCCAGGAAGCTGAGATGACCTGGCTCCTAAGTAGGCAGGAGAGGCCTTCTGGATAGGAGCATGAACTCCGGCGAGAGACGCCTGGGCTGACCCAGCACTGCCGCGTCCTGTGAGCCTGGGATCTTGGGCAGACTGTGTAGCTTCCGTAGCCTCATATGTAAAATGGGGGGTATGACAGGGCCTACCTGGGGCTTTCGTGAAGGCAAAACTGTAGTATGTGTGAGTCATCTAATACAGTGCCTGAAGTAAAGCCGCCTCTTAATATTAGCTGCTGTTCTTTAGGCTGTAGAGTAAGTGATCTGACTTTAAAAATGAAACATTGTATTTGTGTCTGTAACTTTAGTTACCCTGGATTTAGCACCTCAGAGATTATCACTTCAAGTTAGTAACACCAGAGAGAATTTACTTTATCTTCTGAATTTCCTTTGTCTTTTGCCAGACCCCTTTTCCTCACTGAGAGAAGGCTCAGAAGATGCTAACGAGTGTCGGGCAGTGAGAACACATTTCTGCATCATTGCTGACTTTGAGAGTTTAGACTTGTATTTAAATTGTCTTAAGTGTTTTTGCCCTTTGAAAATAAATCTGTAAAACCAAGATTTTTCTCAGTCTTCAGTTTTTTATGTCTAGAGTGCTTTTTTTAAATAGATTGGCATTGCTTAGCATTTTTGAAGATTAGTCTGTCATTGGTATTCATGGATATCAGAAATATCACTTTTTCAGCAGAGTGCTTGAAATAAGTTTCTCTCTGACCACCTTCAGTATGAGGATTGAATTAGTGATAAAAGGATGTTTCGCCTCAAAATACTTTGTGCCCCCGTTAGTTTGCCGATTATTCCTTGTATCAGCTGACACCAGTGTGTGGGACTAATTTTTCATCCTTGTCCTAAGGATCCATTTCTGAAGTAATGGCATTTAGTAATTTTGGTAATTTAGTAATTTGGGGAAGATAAAAGGTTCTCTTTCCCGCTAGGTTACTTTGACTTTGTGTCTATTTGTCATACATCAGTAACAACCCTGTTCCTTTTATTCCTAGCACTGTGTTAGGCCTTCAGAGTTGATGTAGGCAACTGCTCAGCTCTTGGAGACTTAACTTGAGAGACCTATCCTAAAATACTTGCTTTACTTTTAGCGGAACTTCTAGTATGCAGGAGGAAGGAGATCAAAGTCCTGTAGTTAAGTAGGAAGTAGCATCGTTGCAGAGGTGCAGGGACTGGCTGTGTGATCCTCAGCCGGCAGAGAATCTCGTGGCTGAGGGACGAGGTGACAGGACTCTGCAGTCTGGTGTGGGGTTTGGGCCACATACCTGGTTCTCCTGGAGGTACCCGGTGTTGCCAGTTCCTTCTGTGTCACTTTAGAACTACTATAGACAAGAAAGCATCACCTTTCTCTCCTTTTTAAGTAAACAGGAAGCATTCATTGCTATGCTGCTTTTTTTAAGCACTTAAGATATTCTTGGAAAACTGCAAAACTGGAACATAAGGGACTACGTCTTTCTTTTTCCCAGCTGCATTTATTCAACAAATAGTTTGAGTGCTTATTAGGCACTAGAGATCCAACAGGCAAAAAAATAGGCTGCACAGGACTCCTGATTGGAATGTAATTTAATATCTGGGGTAAATGTCCTGGCTGTTTTATCTCCCACAGCAACTACACATTTTGCCAAAAATTGCAAATGTGTTTGTTGCTGCCTAAAATCCTGAAGTCAGCAGTACTGCCACTGAAGAGATTGCTAAAATCTTAACCACATACCTGCCATGAAATGGCCCACTCATAACCATTCTGTGGTGGTTCTAAGTCTTAAAGGAGCCAGAATGAGGCGGTGGGGGGTGAGGGTGGGGGGAACAACCACACATTATTAGGTGACAGTGGTATTTAGGATCTGGGTGCATGTTCAAACAGCAAAGGCCTTTCTGGTCTAAAAACTTGCTGTAAAGTTCTTTGAGAAACCAGCATGCCCCTATGCACAGGCAGCAAACAGGCCAAATACAGCATTCCAAAGGAGAAGGCAATGGCACCCCACTCCAGTACTCTTGCCTGGAAAATCCCATGGATGGAGGAGCCTGGTAGGCTGGAGTCCATGGGGTCACGAAGAGTCGGACACGACTGAGCGACTTCACTTTCGCTTTTCACTTTCATGCATTGGAGAAGGAAATGGCAACCCACTCCAGTGTTCTTGCCTGGAGAATCCCAGAGACAGTGGGGCCCCGTCTGTGGGGTCGCATAGAGTCGGACGTGACTGAAGCGACTTAGCAGCAAAGTGTGTCAATCAGAATAAACAGGAGCATCAGTGTGTCTGCTGCAGGCAGGTCCCTTTGGGAAGGGGCGGCTGGGAGGCCTGTCACAACCTGCGTCTGGGCCTAGTACTGTTCTATCTCCTCCAAACAGCCAGGGCACTCATGCACCCAATGTAACTACGGTGTGCTGGCCATTGCGGAGCACTCCTCCAGGCTGGGCCTTGGGTCACAAGTGAAAAGTCTGCTCACTGGAAGCTCACCATCTGGTAAAGGAGACCGTGAAAATCCATGTGATGTTTCATATTCGGCATCACCAATGATACCAAGCATTGACGGAGCTGCTCCTGAAGTCATGAGAGGACACATCACCTTTGTGGTATTCTTCATCCAACTGATCATGAAACAAATCCAGAGGGTGGGACTTTAAAAAAACAGTGACGTGGAACAGAAAGGACAGGGTAACTAAAGGAGACCAGAGACACGTTAACTTCACGGGAAATGTGAAGCTTGAAAGGTTTTGGGGAAAAAACAGGACATTTTGAGGACAACTGGACTCTACATAGGTGATAAAACAATGTTAAATTTCTTACGTATAATCAGTATTGTGTAGTAAACTAACCTTATGCTCAGGAGAACTTAGAAGTGAAGCAGCAAGATGTCTGCAGGTGACTTTATCTGGCTGCTCTGGGTGTTAGTTGTGGCATGTGGGATGTAGTTCCCTGATCAGGTATTGAAGCTGGGCCCCCGGCATCGGGAGCTTGAAGTCTTAGCTACTGGACCACCAGGGAAGTCCCTGTAGGAAACTTTTGAATGGTTCAGGAAAAAGAAACGGTAGCAGTGTTAACAGATGGTGACTAGGTGACAGCCTGTCAACTATCCTGTTTGAAATTTGTTAAGAAGAAAACAACATGATTGATAGGATGTAACAAAGTATATGGACGGCATTCAGCTGGATATCCCACAGTGTGGGGTCGGTTCAATGGGAACAGTTTTACACGATGAAAAATTGGTATTTTATTTGAAAAGTGAAGTGAGTCACTCAGTCGTGTCCGACTCTGCAACCCTATGGACTATATACAGTCCATGGAATTCTCCAGGCCAGAATACTGGAGTGGGTAGCCTTTTCCTTCTCCACGGGATCTTCTCAACCCAGGTATCGAACCCGGATCTCCCACATTGCTGGCGGATTCTTTACCAGCTGAGCCACAGAACAGACTATAAACAGCAGGATTCCATTTCCATACGGCACATACCAAAATGCTCAATTACCACCATGTGGTAGAAATACCTTGGCTTATTTTTGTTAATCAGAGTTTTCTAAATATAAACATGTGTAAAAAGTAAGAAATCTGTGAAAACTGGGAGTTCACTAGGAGCCAAGGCTTGGGAAAGGCATTCCCAAGCAGTGAAGCCTGGGCCGTATTCTAAGGCTCTGCCGGGGTCAGCCCCGTGGTACGGGCAGGAGCCCCGGCAGCACCACGTGAGCACAGGAGGTGAAATGCCATTGGCTCAGGCCGGGTTATGACTGGAGGGTGAAATTCTGGGTGGGGTGAAGGTGAAGTCGCTCAGTCGTGTCCGACTCTTTGCGACCCCGTGGACTGTAACCTACTAGGCTTCTCCATCCATGGGATTCTCTAGGCAAGAACACTGGAGTGGATTGCCATTTCCTTCTCCAGGGGATCTTCCCAACCCAGGGATCGAACCCTGGTCTCCTGTATTGGAGGCAGACGCTTTAACCTCTGAGGTGGCCTCTGGTTAAAGCGGTGGCTGGGATCAAGTCACGAAGCGGGGCCTCACTTGCCTCGTAAGGAACTTGTAGGCAGCAGGCGCAGGATTTCCCAGAGCAGATGCAGTCAGCCATACTCGAGCTCAGTGGTTGGCAGCTGGCTGTGCAAAGGGTAAACTGAAGGGGACGAAAGTGCTGGGCACTAGAAGAACCCAAGAGAAAGATGCAGATTTGGAGGTTGGGATAAAGAGAAGAGGGATTGCAAAAATACTCTGGGGATAAAAATAGCAGGTGGTCAGATGACAGAGGAAGTGAGAGTCTAGGGTATCTCTAAAGTTCATGGCTTGGGGCTGCTGGTCCTGGTGAACTGCTGTCTGTAAGAGGGAAGAGAGGAGGGTCAGACTGAAGAGGTACAGGGGCTTCCCTGGTGGCCCAGCCAGTTAAGACTCCATGCTTCCATTGAACCGGGACGCGGGTTCAGTCCCTGATCAGGGAACTAAAATCTGGCATGCCACATGGAGTGGCCAAAAAGGAAAAGGAAAGGGATATCGTTTCAGTTTGGGATATTGGATTTACTTGTGGGAAACCCAAACAGATGATAGATAATGATCTAGAACTCTAGGCTGGAGTATGTTTGTGAGGTGCCTCCTCTGGACCTGCTCCCTCCTGCTTTGAAGTTTCTCTGTGGATACCCCGAGTCTGATAAGGGATTTATGTGAGAATGACTGACCCTCTGCTCATGAGATGGCCTCTTGGTGCTTAAGCGTAAAGTGAACTCTGCTTCCTTCAGGGATGGAACACAGCTGGTGTGGGGAGCTAGAACTATGTGAGACTTACCTACCACTTGAGATTTCTCTATCAAGCCCATGTACTATTTACCGTCTCGATTTTTAAAATGGTGGCCAAGCAATAAATATCAAGGTTCAAAGTTAAAAAAACAACTCACAAACATATGTTAGTACCCTTAAGATAAACCAGGGAGAAAAAAGAAAAAATATGAAAGCAAAACAAAGTAGCCAAGCTCTTTCCCAAGTTCTCAACAATAAGACCAGCATCTTGGAGCACAGACTCTGGGGTCAGGCACATCTGAATCACAGCCTCGGTCGGTGACAGGCATGTGACCTTGGCTAGGTCTCTTCTCAAAGTTTCCTCCGATGGGTAAAGGGGTGGACAAGAGGTGATGGAGTGGTGACAATGGAATGCACATACTTTGTCCTGGTGCATGGCAGTGGACAGACTCAATGCAAGAGCTGATGTTAAACAACGTGCCCGCCCTGGAGAGAGGGTTCAGGAGCACCCATTCCTCACCGAGGCTGGAGCCCTGCAGAAGATCCTTTCCCAGTAACTGGCCTGGCGCAAAGCATGAGGCCCAAAGCCTGCCGGGTGGCCTGCCGCAGCTGCGGTCTTCTACAGTCTGGAGTGTTCATCTGAAAGCCCCAGGCTCACAGTGAACTGAAGTCACCGGGAACAACATGTCACGGATGCTAAGGTTATTGTGTCTGTGTGTTTGTGGAGGGCAGGGTAACACGCCGGTGAGAGCCCTGTCTGGTATTTCTACTCTGGAATTCTTGGGCAAGAAAACATTTCTCTTTCCCTCGGGGTTGCATCTGCTAGAAGCTATGTCAACAGAGAACAAAGTAGAGGTGAGAGCTGGAGGGTCAGGCGCCCGCTGCGACTTGGGGGCCCACAGAGGCCTAGGTCTGACACTGGACTTTCTGGTTACAATCCCCTTGCGTAATTCACATGAACTGGGTTTGTCCTCAGTCGTGGATCCCTGCAGTCAGCAAGTCTCACATGTGGGAGGGAGGGCAGAGAACAAGGTGACTCTGCCAGGTGGGGGCGCCAGTTCCCGACCACCACCGGAACCACAGCTCCAGACGCCATGGTAACAGGATAACCAACACTCAGACAGGAAGGGAAGGAGAGCGCAGGGGGTCAGGATGCAGATGATGATTAGAGACACGTGGAGGGGAGGTTTCTTTAGAGGGAGAGCAAGGCCAGCAACAACAAAGTTAAAAGGATATTTTAAAAAAAGGACTCAGAAACCTAAGAATTACTGATTGGGAAGAACCATTCTAGAAGATGTACTAACTAGTATTACTAATTTCACACCGTCTATATATTAGGTGATATTACTGAATTGATACTCGTTTTCCTAGGTGCGGTACCCGTGTGGTGCTAAGGCGTAATAATGGCCTTACTCTTTGGAGATGCTGCTTACGTATCCACACAAAACATGACATGGCATCTGTAAGGCAGTCAAATGATTCAGCAAAATAAAGTATGCATGTGAAGAGAAGGCAAATGGAGTTAACACTTTAACAACTGGTGAACCCACGTGAAAGCACGAGGCGGTCACTAGCACTGTTCAACTTTCTGTAGGTTTGAAAATGTGCAAAAAAGGGAAAACAGCAAGTGATTACAATGAGATAGAGAGGAAAAGTGGTAAGAACAGAAGAAACTTGAAAGTTAGAGGAGTTATAAAATGAGGTGAAGAGTAGGGAGGGGTCTATCAGTAGAATAAGACAGGCTAATAAGGCTTCAGAACAAAAACAGCCTCGAGAAACTGGACAAGGCAGAGGTGAATCCCAGCTGAAAACGGCCCAGTGGTGTTGGCAGAGGCCTCCTGGGTGGAAAGCACAGCAACTTCTACAAGCAGGATGTTAGACAGGCCACTTCGGGCAGAAGCAGGAAGAAGTCCTCGCCTCTGGCCCTCATGACGGTGTTTTGTGGGGTCCCTGCTGTCGAGTGTTCTGATAGTTACCCACAGTTGAGAAAATGCCAAGGTGTCTCCCCCCAAAACATGGTACAGTATTCAGAACAGAGTTCATCTCATTCTCCGTCTGAGGAGGCTCAATCACCCTACCCGGTTTAAGGTGCCTCCAGTAACAGTTCAGAAGTGCCCTTTATGCAGACAGAAGATTCCCCACGGGCATCAGGCCACAGACAGCATGGAGCACAGCCTCACCCCCGAACAGTCAGAACCTTAAGAATCTAACGGTGTGAGGCAATGGGAAACTACACAGAGCCAGGAAGGGGCCGTGAGACCAGAACCTTCAGGAACATTTACCAAGTAGGGCGAAGAGGAGAGAGGGTCCAATGGGAGCAGTGCTGGGTCAAAACCATTCTGCCAACTACAGTCGCTGCTCGTGCCCAGGTCTCTGCTTTCATCCGGCTGTTGGTAACAGATCTCCCTCCCTCCTCCTGGGTCTTTGTGGCTTGCGGCTGAAGCTGCAGCTCCGTCTCAAGTGTTTGATCAAACGTGTCCTGGCAGAGTGAGGACTGCGTGGCGGCCTGCGCTCCAACCCCTGGGGGCCAGGCGAGGAGGAAGGCCCTGACGGGGACATGGCTGACCGCCAAGCTGGGAGCTGGACTCACACGGAGCGCATCAAGTCGGATCCCTTTATCAGCTACTTTCAGCAGGAACAAATGTGGATATACCCAAGAGCCAAACAAGCAAGATGGTAACGTGGTACCCCACAACGGGACAAAAATGACTCAGGCCCAGTTTCAGTGTTTGTCAATCCCCAGTACAGATCAGGCGCATGAAGAATTGGAAGGAAAAGGAGACGCAATTAATTATCAAACTTTAATTGATAGACTAATCTTACAGGATAAACAATAATAAGACAGCTAGTCAAGGTTACACTTTAAAAAAAAAAAAATTTCCAGCAGCGCAAATCTAATAGACTAAATACGTTCATCTCCTCCCAAACAGGCATTTGATTAAAAACAAAAACCAGAACAGAGCGTACACCACAAGGAAAACATGGTACTTACGTACATTGTCAAATAAATCTGCAGAACTCGTTAGGAAAGAAAAAGAGATTCTTAGAAATTCAGAAAGCAGTAGAACCACCCAGCCTGGCAGGTCAACTGACCAGATGTCACGTGCACTGGAGGGCTCCTGACCACCTGCGACTTCAGAAAGGTCACCAGGCCCCGCGAAGAAGGGAACAGGTGTCAGTCCAAAGATGACTTGATCACAAAGCCTGAAGACAGAGGACTATCCTTTCCAAGACAACAGGCAAGGAGAGAAAGAGGCGCCCTCAGAGGACAGGGTGGAAAGCAAGCCGCTCTTGGCACACAGGGTCCTGCCTCTGGCAAAGAGGGCGGGCCAAGTGTGAGCGCCCAGGACCGTTCCTCCAGGCACCTGGTGAAAGGGAGAGTAAGAAGCAAGGCAGCCCCCTCCAGCTGAGATCCGGCAACCGAGTGGCGAAAGGAGTCTCCCTGGCCCTCGTCACGGAAAGCAGGAGCCTACAGAGGCCTCACCTGGCCCACCACGTCCATGACATAGCAAAGTGCACCCCAGCTCAGCTTGACTTTCTTTTTAAAAAGAGCTGACCTACTTGCAAAAGGTCCATCAATTAAAACTGAATACCAAATAGTTGAATACTGAATACCAAAGAGTTGGAGCAAGTCTTGAGACCATCTCTCTGTTTTCTGAAAAGGCTGACTGAAACAGCTGACGGCAGGGATACCTCGTCACTACTCTGCCAAGTGGCGGCGGGGAGGGAAGGAAAGGCTTGTTGTCCTGCGAAAGGGCTGCCAGCCCCACGAGAGAAGGCAGCCTCACCCCCTGCCCGCGCTCAGAGCCCGGCGAGGGGTCCTGCCCCCTCCCCAGCGAGGACTCCACGCAGAGAGACGCCTGCGGGAGCACGACCACCGCGATGCTACCCAAGGGGAAGGAGTGTCTGAATTTGCTAACACAGATTTAGTCAGTACATCCTGGACCGTAAGAAGATGACGACGAGCCCGCTCACGGGCCGAGCGACAGGCTGGGGAGCGCTGCTGGGACCCAGGCGCGGCTCTCGCCAGGCGCTCCCCCGCGGCTCCCCTGCTCGCGGGGCTTCCCAAGGGCTCCGCACGGACGGGGCGGCCAGAGCCCGAGACGGGGCCAGCACAGCTCCTGGGCTCCGGAAAGCAACGCTCCAACAGGTCCATACGAAAAGATGTCATTTACAGTATTTATATAGAAGATCTCCAAGTAAGGAAAAAAGCACCATTTTTACTTCAAATAAAAAGGCTCACACAGGCTTTGGTCCTGTTTTGAGACGACACCGGCCTGAGCGAGAAGCGGTTTGGCCCTTGGGGAGCAGGGAGTCGGGACGCACGCGTCACTGGGAGGAAGGGGCGTCAGGTGGCGGGGGGCAGCCGCCGGGCAGGGCGAGGGAGGCACTGGTGGGAAGGGCCTTGGGGAGCAGCCCCACGAAACGGGGACAGGACGCCTGCTTCAAGAGCGGGCGTGTGGCACTGTCAGGACAAGCCTCTGGGACAGGCAGGCTGGCCAACGCAAAGAGCAGCATTCAAACCGCGACGCCACTCCGCGAGCGCGCGAAACCTGTCAACTGCAGAGTGAGGCTTCCACCAGCGGCCAAGACATGCTCTTTCCTCCAGGGACTGCGGGCTGACAAGGACAGAAGAGCTACAGGTACTGCTCCTTTTGCAAGGGGTGGAAAACAGGCCGTCTCCTGGATGCTACACTTCCCGGACGAACTTGTGCCCCCCAGAAAAGCAAGAGATTTTCCTGCCTAGATCCGTAACCTGGCATGGACGACACCATGAAAAGCAACTTGGTTTAGATGGGCTGGATTCTTAAACTACGGCTTAGAAGGGAAGGGCGCGGAAGATCACCATGAACTGGCTCACAAGGAATAATCATCTTAGGCAAACACATGCTAATACATCTCACAGAAAGAAGGCTAACAGTCTAGAATCCAGAATGTGAAGTCTGGGACAACTCTTGGCAAACCTTACTATGGGGCCTGCACCAGCGAGAGGAGAATCGCAAAGACAGCAGCAGCAGAGCAACAGCGAACAGCACAAAGGGTGTCACGCACCAAGAGACTGTCCCTCGCTCCAGTCAACCAAACCACTGGGAGACGACAGAACCTCACGTGGACAAAGGACGTTAAGGGCTAAGCCCGGAAGAGGGAGAGCTACTCACGAAAGCCGTTTACCCCATTTTCGATGTTGAAATACACTGGCCAACCCACTAGGTCAGATAACTTCTTCTTGAGAAAGGCAGCATCTCTAAACCTGGGATGAAGGACACTTGAACATAATGCATGAGCAGAAGGACCAAATGCAGACGCGTCACTGAAAGAATCATTGGACTGCGGAAGGATTTCTCAAAACTTCTAAAGAAAGGAGGAAGGATCTGGGTCTGTGGCTGTATGGCTGTATAACAACTGGCTTCCACCTGGCTCCTCTCAGAGGGGCCTCTGTCGGCACACCCATGCCAGGCTGGGCCTCAAAGCCGAATCAGCGAGGGCTGTAGGCAACTGTCAAAGCGGCAGTGCCGTCTCCCTAGATCGGGGCCCAGAGGGCAAGACGTTCAGACCGGAGTTGCTGGGACACACTCCGCTGCTCAGCGTATACCAGAGCCTGTGTGAGCGTCCCGACCAGACCCCTGGCTCTTCCTCTCCTGCCATGCATTCACGAGCAGCAGCGTGGCGGGAGGGAGGCCGGGCAAGGAAGTAGTGATGAGGTACAAAAGGAGGAACTGACATCTTTGGGTTTTCAGAAACAAAAATTCCCATCTAGGAAGTGAGAAAGTAAAAAGGGAAAGAATTCATTCTGAACCAGTGGACAGAGAAATATGGCTTACTAACCCCCACATTTTGCATACAATTTATATTAAAAAGGAAAAAAAAAAAACCCACCCACAACTCATCACAACGCAGTCCAAATGTTTGCAACCAAAGAGTTATGATAATATTTCAGGTGAAATCACTTAAAAAAAAAACAACCAAAAAACCAGAAAGCTTTTGATCATTCCTTTCTAAACACAATTGGCAGATCTACTCTCAAACACACTTAAGAGTATTCCACACAACATGTTCAGAATTCAGATTTATTGATTTCCACCGTACTGACTTTTAAAAATGGTATGAAGCTGACTGCAAGAAAGGGAACCGGTGATTTTAAGTTAAAATTAAGCTAATGGTGAAAGTACATCACCTCTGGCTTCAGTCACCACATCACCTCAGATTGGATATAGATATTTTTGAACAAAGTTCCAGAACTCTGAAATCCAGGGATGCTGCAGGCCTCTCCCAGCAATGTCCTTCACTTTGGGTCAGTCTCCTGGGCCAGAGGTGAAAGTGCTTTCAAAAATACTGCCATTTCCCCAGCACAGTGTCTTTGATTGCATCCACATATTGAGTTGGAACCCAGTACACCCAGTAGTAAGAGGCTTCCGTGGGGCCCAACTGAAACGCCTGGAAGGGAAAAAGGAAAACCAAGCGGTACTTCAGAGGTCAGGAGCCTGAGCAGGCGGCACAACAAACAAGGGGAGGGCTGAGAGGGGAGTTCATTAAAATGGGAAGGGGAAAAAAACAAAAACAAAAACAACTGTGCACATGGGGAGCATTCTCCTGTCAAAAATAAGTGAATAAATAAAACATAAAAAGGTGTGGGAGCGTTAGGCATAGCCGATCCTAAAGCGGTGGTTCCCGAACTCGCGTGTGCAGCAGGGCCAGCTGGGGGCTTGTTAGATCAGACTGGCGGCTCCAGCCCCGAGACTTCCTGATTCCAGAGAGTTGGGGTGGGGCCTGAGGATCTGCACGTCTAACAAGTTCCCAGGTGAGCTAATACTGCCGACCCAGACACCAGTTTGAGAACCACTGCCCTAGGCAAACCGCCACACATGCACGAGGAGACAGAGTGTTGAAAGCAGCACTGTCAGAAATGATAAAATCCTGGAAACCACCTACATATCCATCGTAAGGGAACGCAAAATTAAAAGTGACCTACTCAGATGAACACTGGGTTTACTTTTACAAGGTATGAACTGGATCTAGAGTGAATACAGACAGGTCATAATGTCGAGCCAAAAAAAAGCAAGCTGCAGAACGATACATACCATGATACCATTTATGAAAACTGAAAAAACACAAAACAATACTGTATCTTGGTCATGGATACACGTGAAAATAAGCGCACAGAGATGGGAAGGATCCACGTGATAAATCATGACAAGGGCAAAGGGGGAGGGGAAGACAGTGGGGACATATTCACTGTTGGTGGATTTTCTTTTATTTAAAGCAAGACTGAAAGAAAGTTGCAAGATATTTACAACAGTCATTTCTTGGTTGATGGATATATGGGTGTATTTTAGTACTCTCGGATCTTTTCGGTACTCTTTTAACATTTCTCTAAAAATGAAAAAGCACAGCCACCCTTTTCTAAGGTGAACTGTGAATCTAGTGGAGTGGCACCTGCAAAGAGGGAATAGATATCTTCATTAAGACAAAGGCCAAGGCACTCGATGGTGCTTAGAAAAGAAAGGGGGCAGTTAGAACCCACCTCTGCCAGCAACAGCTCCGGAGAGAAATCGGCATTTAAACTAAATGCGAAGGTAGCCATCCACACCACCTCCTTAAAATATGTCCAAAATGGTCCATGCTACTTGCTGGAAATTCCTCTCCCCAGACTGTTTGAAAACTGTGGCTGTGAACCTTATGGGGTCAAACTGGTGGGACAAACCTTTCAAAACGGAGTGAAGGGAGGGGCCCAGATGACAATATTAAAGTCCAACTTTTAAAATGAAAAAAATAACTGAGCAAAAAAATAACAAATCACCTGTAAGCCTTTAAGGACTACACAGAGACTAGAGGGCCTGGGAGGAGCCCAAGCCATCACCACCTCTACCAGGAGGAGGACCGGTGAGCTGGGCACCCAGGGCTGCACTGCCAACCACGGCCTGGGGCAACCCTGTGCTGCCAGACCCCCACAGGGCAGCACAGGGGCCACGACTGGCTGACTTCCTAGAGCCAGGGGCCCTGCCATCTGCCAAGAGAAGGGTCACAGCTGGATATGGCCTCTTCCCGGACTTTCCAATGCCTCTCTATACTGCAAACTCTGTACGCCAGCCGCGTGCGGCCGTTCCTCCCTGGGACGGGGCTGAGACTGAGCAGGGCGGGTGGCCCCATTCGCACCCAATCGCTGCTCAGGTCCCATCCCTGCCACAGCGACTTTGGAGCGAGGGGCTCAACTTCATTTTTAAAGCAGCCCCTTCAACAGCGCTGGGAGCGCGGAAGGGCTCTGCCTCGCTGCTCAGGGTTGCTCGTCCCTGCTCTGCTCTGCAGACCCGGAGAACGTCTCCAGAGGCTCTGTCTGCGGAAGAGCAGCTGCTCTCCAAGCGCAACTCCAGGCAGAACCAGGTAAAGGCCCCACCCTCCCCACGGGGTCCTCGGCCACTCGAGGGCAGCCCCCCGGGGTAAGCACTTCAGAAGGGGCAGCCTGGTGCCCTTACAGGCGCCAAGGCTAGTGGGAGGCTCTGTTTCATACACGAGACAAAACTTAAAATGAAGACCCAGAAGCCATTAGCCTCCTCTTTGCATTTATTTTCCTGGTCTAGAAACAAAATATTACAGATATGAGAGACTCAAAAGAGATTAAAATGCATCCCCTTTAAACTGCTTGAAGGTGGTGGGTGGAGCAGAGGAAGGGGTTTGGCTGCAAAATCAACCGAACTAGGAGTAGATCACGATTAAGTTCTAAGAATGCAAGACAACAGGAGGGCCTTAAGACTGCTGTCTTCTCAACACTGAGCTCTCCCCTCCCTGCTGGAGGCGGTGCAGGCGAGGCCAAAGGCCACTTACCATCATGTGATAGTCCTCGTGCCCTTCGATGGGCTCGCTGACCACGTTTTTAATGGAACCCATGGGCAGTTTCTCAGTCCGCTCTAAGTTGAGAGGGATCACAGAGATCATTAAAGGCCCCCCCACCCCTCCTCAGGGCTGGCGGCTGGGGGATCCACCCCCACCCTCACCTTCTGGGCAGTGCACCTCAAGCCCTGTTTGGGAGGTGGGGACTTCCTAGGAGCAAGTGGGGAACAGCACTTGGCAGGTGTGCATTACAGGCTTCCAAGAGCATAGACAGAGCCATCCTGGCGTTTCTCTGTGGAGCCTGACGACTGACAAATGCCCAGGAATCTCCTCTGCACCCTTGTCGCCAAGCCCAGCCCTGGCTGAGGTCTTTGGTGCCTGGGATAGTCAAGGGACCAGGAGGAGGCAGCTGTACCCCCTGCTACTTGCACAGGAACGGGGCTGCTTGGGGTTTTAAGACCAGTTTCTATCCCTTGATCCTGCCCACTCCCCCTCCCAGATCCACCTCATTCCTCCTCCCAGCCCCTTCCCTCCCCAGTCTCCCACCCTGATCCTGCCCACTCCTCCTCCCAGCCCCTTCCCTCCCCAGTTTCCCACCCCTCCAACACACACACTTGAACAAGCTCTCTGAGAACATCCATAACCTCTTCTGGTTAACCCTTGGGATGTACTTATCACATCGGGTCAGAAGCCCTTCTGCAGCAAGTCTAAGGATGGCAGGTAAGAAAGAGGCGGCAGCGAGGCATGCCTGGAGTGAGAGGAGACTGGAGACACGCAGCACAAAAGGGGGCGGTGGCGCCTGCGGCAGAACCACCGCCTGGAAGCCACAGACACCTCGGGACAGGGAGCTCTCAGCAGAAGGTGAACCATGCTGGGAAAAGCTCACTAACGGGCTTTGCACCAAGCAAAAATCTAAAAAAGAGGTAAGCTGACAAAACCCCAGAAACTTAGAGCCCTGGACCGTCACCTAGCTGGTGGCTTGAGACACGTAACTTCTATCCTACGGGCCCTGGTCTCTGGAAAGGCGGGTGGGGAAATGGGGCCTGAATGTGCTCATTCAGATTCTGACTTTCTGAGTGGCTCTAACATAGTCACCCACAGGCAGGATCTGACCAGCACTGGTCTTTTAAGATGGAAACTGTTTTAAACATCAGCCATTTTGAACTGTCCAGAGATTTCACACAAAAACATGGACTTCTGGCTTCTCCTGAAAACACAGAAGATTCAACAATCCTGGGCCCACATTCCTAAGTGACAGCAATCAGCTAGATTAGAGACCTGAGCGCCCTACACACAGGGCACATACTTCCCGTGGCAGCTTCACGAGGTCACGTCCCATCTCCTGCCTGGAGCTCATTCTTCTCGCTCCGCCGGGCCTGAGGCTGTCGGTACTGCCTCCCATGCACGCTAGCAAGGACAGTTTGAGCCACAAGCAGGAGCCATTGCATGCCGCTCCATAAAGCACCCCACTGAGAAAGACATCAACGAACTGCTGGGACGGTCACTTCAGCAGAAAGATGAAGCCAGTGGCTGGAAGCCAACTCCCAGAACAAGCCGTCCTCCTAGGACAGTGCTTAGGAAAGGCAGGGGGCAGGACTCCTGGGCCCACAGTTTTGAGAACAAAGCCTGGGGGACACGGACACCACTGCCTGGGTGGGAATGGAAATCCTGGCCCTGGTCACCTGTGCAGATATGCGTGTTCACAGCCAGGCTCTTTAATGAGGCTGGTGAGCCACGAGGCTCTCAACAGCTCCGAACCCTGATCCACCAAGATTCTTCCAGAGCTCTGCCTTCAGGCCATAGCAAAAAGGTGGCAGCTTCTATGAGGTAAAGCAAAACCTCTAACATTCGGAAGAGAGGCTGTCATTAGCCCCAGCAGTTATGCCATTGTTTCCTATAGAACTTCACCACCTGGAAACATTCCCTAGGAATCAACGAAGGCTTACACACTCAGTCCTCATCCAGTTCCCCTACCTGCACCCACCCTCCAGGCCAGCAGCCTTGATCCCGGCCTCCCAGGAGGCTGCAGGAGTCAAAGTGCAGGCCAGGGAAGAGGCAAGGTTCTGGCAAGTCTGCGTATGATGGAGAAGTAAGCCAACTCCCCTGCAAGGTCACGAGTAAGTGAGGATCTGACAGAGATGGGGCAGCTCATGACTGAAGAAAACTGATGATGTGCCAGGCTCTGTGGAAGAGAACGACCTACTACAGAGTTCAAAAGCTCTGGTAGTAGGGAAAGCCCTACTGGACTGGGAAAGCCCTTAAGTTTTACGCACAACTTGCCTTGCAGTGAGAGTCAAAAGTGAAAAAGACTGGGGCAAGGAATCACAAAATTGTTAGAAAACTCAAGTATCTTGCCGGTTTAGGTCTTTGTTCATTTTAAGAATCAAGATTGGGTTAAAAACAAGAAACCTACTTTCACATTTTAAGATGATTACAATCTTATTCCCCATCACTCCTGCTCCAATTATTTCCCTAAAACTTTGGTCCCATTTTGGGATTCCCTGGTGACTCAGACGGTAAAGAATCTGCCTACAATGTGGGAGACCTGGGTTCAATCCCTGGCTCTGGAAGATCTTCTGGAGAAGGGAATGGTAACCCACTCCAGTATTCTTATCTGTGGGAATCCGTGGATAGAGAAGCCTGTTGGGCCACAGTCCGTGGCGGTGGAAAGAGTCAGACACAACTGAGCAATTAACACCTCCTTGGTCCCATTTTAAGCAGAATCACACTAAATGGCCTGTCCCTGAAACCAGTTAACCTTACACAATGCGCACCACTATACCTCTCTTTACATCTACCTCGAACTCTGAATACCTCAAGTGTTGGCCAGAAACAGGGGAACTGGGCATGTCTGGTTCCCTCCAGGAGTCTGATGGGGGACAGATAAATCTGAGGGTAATGAGTGCTCCAGGGATAAAGCGGGGTGCTCTGCGGACAGAAGCGGCAGCAGCTCATTTGCAGGGTGGGGAGCTATCAGGGAAGGCTTCCTTAGAAGGGCATGTTTAAGCAGGACCTTGGAAGATTTTTGGTAATAACCAGAACAGGAAGTAGGCATCCTGGGCAAAGGCACAGCATGACCGAAACACGAGCTGTGCAAAGCATGGTGGGAAGCTCATGGAGTGATGCAGCTCACGTATGCAGGGCACAACAGGGCAAGTGGGGCAGGAAGCTGGCTCAAAAATCCGAAAGCGAACCCCATGGTTGAGAATACTGGACACTAGGCTGAGGCATCTGAACTTGGCCTTAAAGAGCCCCAGGTTTTCCAGGACAGGAACCAGCGAGGAAAAAGCAGTGTGCAAGATGGGCAGGACAGAAGAGACTGCAGGTGGGGCTGGCACAGAGGTCAACTTGCTTTAACAAAGCTCACAGATGCGAGGAATCAACAGGCACAACAGAGGGGAAAAGAGAGAGACGCAGATAATTCCAGAATGTAAGGGACAAGACTTTGAACCATCTGGGGGAAGGGAGAGGGACATCAGTCAGAGACACTTCCCAGCAAACAGCATGCCTGACTCCCGGACACAGGCAGGGAAAGTGGCGGGCAGCAGGGGGCAACCAGGCAAGGAGGGAAGGCAGGTCCTGAGCCCAGGCAGACTCTGGCCTACAGGGGCCAGGCAGGCGACACACGTGAGCAAAGCTGGCCACGGTAAAAGGCGAACGGGACAGTAAGGGCTACAGCACGGCCCACTGGAAACGGCTATCTGGAGCCAGCTGATCTCCGTGTGCCACATGAAAATGGAGGTCCCAAACGGCTAGATCTTTTGCTTCTTTTCAAGAGAAGCCAAAACAAAAAAAGGAACAAACAAAAAAACTCTGATCCAGTGAAACCTCCTGATTTTCACAGACTGTGCGTAAACTCAGAAAACCCTTGTCCACAGACAGGACCTGGCCCTCACGCCACACAGTTTGAACCTCTAGTTCTGGCTGCAACTAAAGAGCCAATGGTTGATGGATTGGCCCTGAGATCAGACTGCAAAGAATGAGGGAAGAGGGCCCAGATAGAGGTGAGCATCAAAAGGCAAAATCTAAAGCACGCAAAGCACAGTGGAGAGAGAGATTCCAGACTGAGGAGCAGAGATGAGCCCGAGCCCAAGCCCTGCTGGGTGCCAGAGGCAGCGAGCCAGCAAGAGGCGAGGCCAGCCCGTACCTTTAGTGCCGATCCACAGCTGGTCTTGTTCTAGCTTAAAGGTAAGCCTCACTTTTCCTCCAGACTTGTTGTACATGCCAGATAATGGTACAGCTGGCAGGCGCTCCTGGGGGCACAAGAGCACGGTAAAAGAGAGAGGAACCAGTAACAAGGCGAGGCAGGAGAAGACAGAAGGCGAGGCAGGAGAAGACAGGAGTCGAGGACACGACTGCAGGAACCTCAAGAAGGCAGCCTCAAGGTGGAGGCTGGTTCCTTTTCAGATTGCTCACAAAGGAGTTTGGCTTACCTGAGCACCCTTAACAGATGGCATCACGTCTTCCGGTTTTCCTTTATCCAACACTTTTCTGTGTTGCTATAAGTCAGAAAAAGATAATTATATGAAACAGCTGACTGCATTTCTGTCTTTTACTACCTCTCTGAAAAACAGGATGAAGCAAGCCTTAATATTTTGGTTCAAAGGCTTGTCCTGACTAGATTATGGGTCCCTGACACTACAGGGCAGTGCTGTCCAGCAAAAATTTCTGTGATGGGAATATTCTGTACCTGTGCTGTCCAAAACAGTAGCCGAGAGCCACTTGTGGTTGTTAAGCACTTGAAATGTGGCTAGCGTAAGAACTGAATTTTTAATATTACTGAATTTTAATCAGCCACATGTAGCTACCATAGTAGACATCAAAGCTTTAGAGCAATCAGGATTTCCAGATTGCTAACTCACATAAACTCGACTTCCTTCTCTCCCTTCCCCGAAATCACCACTGAAAAGACTACACAGCTAGCTTAAAGAGGGCCACAAAGGGTGCTTGCTCTCCTGGCAGGTACAAAATGGGGACAGCCATTTCCATCAACTCAAACTCCCACAGAAACCTGTAAGGATGTGACAGTCAGCTTAGCTCCCTAGAAGGGACATTTCTTCAACAAATGGAGACTCAGCCCACTGCAGAAATCTTCCCCACTACCCCACCCTCAACCGAGCTAACCAGAAAGCTCAAGAGCCACTTTTCCAAAGAGAAATGTTAACTACTCTACAGCCTGACAGTAAGCCTAATTCCACTCCCTCCTCAGGAGTTTGAAGCAGCTCATAAAGGGTTCTAATTAGGCACACGGCCCCCGAAAACTGCTCTGGTCTGGCCCAAAATGCCTGAGTCTTGTTTCCTCTCCATCTGTGGCTTTAGAGGTACAGTCGCTGTCTGGTCAAGCTAGAATTGTGGATAATGAATGGGTGGGTAGAGAGTAAACATTTCATTGAATTTAAGTACCAGGTGGCCACAAGCCAGTTCAAAGCCTCACTGGCATGGCAGAAACCCTCTGGTTAGGAATAACTTCAAAAGTGCCAGACTACTAGCAAAAGGTCACTCTACATATCAGCCCCAGATTCTTGAACAAGCTGATGAAAAGCTAGGAGAATGGGTCCCTCTCATTAGGCCACCTTATGCCTCATAACCAGCATCAATGGAACAAAGCTGTGGGATTAGAAGTTTAATTTGACTCATACATCCCAAGTACCTTTTGAAGAATTTTCCCTTCACTGTGGAGAACAGTTCTAAGCCTGTTAAGCTACCATTAGTAACTCAAAACCTATATTTAAGAAGCATGTTATGCTCCAAAGGCGTGACCAGGGGAAAGACTCATGCTTGACATGTTTCTATTTGACAATTTCATATGTCGTGGCAAAGGAAAATAGGAAAATGGAAATGAACTCAACTAGTTCATATCACCCCATATCTGGAGGAGAAAATGTCCAAATAAACACCTTTTAGATGTGAACAGAGGTTTACAACCCCTTATCTGAAACCCTATGGACAAATGTTTTGTATAAACATAACACAGTTTTAAAACACATTACATGATATCCTTTGTGGGGGTCTTGGGAAGCACCTATCACCAAACATGTTAACATTTCTAGGGTAAAACGTGACTATCAATGCTAATTCTGGTCGGGTGTTGCTGCCCAATCTGTAAGAACACTTTTGGTTTTCAGACTTGGGGTTCTGGGAGCACATATAAGGGATTATAAACCTGTAACACAAAATCGTGTGCCACACTGTTGGCCGTGTGCCTGGATGCCTAGTGAAAGTGAAGTTAAGTGAAGTCGCTCAGTCGTGTCCGACTCTTTGCGCCCCCATGGACTAGTGGCCTACCAGGCTCCTCCCTCCATGGGATTCTCCAGGCAAGAGTACTGGAGTGGGTTGCCATTTCCTTCTCCAAGGTCACTGAAATTAATGTTGGTCAAGGTCGGTCTACTCTCCACAGGATACAGGCTGAGTTGAGAATATCTATTATCCTGGAACACACTAAGAATGGCTGGGAGGCTCTGTAACTACAAGCAGGGTTGGCTGGGTGATAAGATTGCAAGTGACCATTCTTTCAACCAGTTCCCTCCACAGTGAAACACTCTTACTTTTCCTAGTTGCAAAAAAGAATCTGAATGGCTACAGTGATCACAAAACAAGGCTGGATCTCTTCCATCTGAAACAAGCAACAGAGCATGTGAAAAATCAGACCCCCATTTCATGACCAGGAAGGAGGGAAGAAGAAAAAAAATCAGTGTAGTTATCTTCCAAGTCAGCTTCGTTTGGCTTCCTGAAACAGCCAGTTTCAGAGGGACCGCTGAAAGCTACTGATTTCCCTACCTATGGAGAAAAAGGCTTGTTGACTTGGGGGAAGCCACAAGCCAAAAAAACAAATGTAATCATTTGTGTGAAATGGAGGATCAATTCTAATAGTGGCACTTTTCTCTGGTGCTAAATAGGAGAGAAACCCACATCTGTTTCCTTTCAATACCTGGTCTGAAGCCTGCCTTTACAAAGGCCTCATCCTAAAGTAGATAGACTTGAGACACACTGACCCGCCAGATGAGACAAAGATGCAAATCTCAGGTAGTTGTCACCTCCACTCAACAGCCAGCCGCACCCAACTGCTGCCATAAATTTCCATCATGGGCCCTGTCCGAAAAGGAGCTTATTCTAGAAAGGAGACAACCAGCCTAGGCTCGAGAAGACAAAGCCTCACTCTTCCTAGGACCAACAATCACACAAGAGACTCACTTTCTGCCTGCAGAGGGGCTCCTTCTTGTTCTCTTCGGCCTTTGCGTCCTGCTGGGCAGCATCTTTGGGTGTGTTTACTGCTAAAACATCATTTATCGTGGAGCCAACCACCATGATCTTGGCCCCGCTGGTCACTTTTATTTCTCTCAATGTCTTATCCTCAGGGACAAGTCCCTTATACATGACTTTCTGCATGGCAGGTGGGAGACCTTGGGAAAAGGCAGAGGACAGTAAAAAGAAGAAATGAAAAATATTCTTTGTACAACAGACCCGTAAGTGAATACTGCTTTATCGCTAATCACTGTTGTGCACTTAGGCAATTTACAACCTCTCTGAGCCTCCAGAACGTCATATGGGTGATGACAATAGTTCCTTATATATGGATTTGCTTTAAGGACTAAGAGATGAGACAAATATAGAGCATTTAGTGCAGCACAAGGTATTAAGTAACCAATCAATGTGTGTGCTCAGTCGTGTCCAACTCTTTGCGACCCTATGGACTATAGTCCACCAGGCTCCTCTGTCCTTGGAATTTTTCAGGCAAGAACCCACTGGAGTGGGCTGCCATTTCCTCCTCAAGGAGATCTTCCCAACCCAGGGATTGAACCTACATCTCTTATGTCTCCTGCACTGGCAGGTGGATTCTTTACCACTAGCGTCGGATCAGGGCTTCCCTGGTGGCTCTGTCGGTCAAGAGTCTGCCTGCAATGCAGGAGACCTGGGTTGGAAAGATCCTCTGGAGGAGGGCATGGCAACCCACTCCAGGATTCTTGCCTGGGAAATCCCATGGACAGAGGAGCCTGGCAGGATACGGCCCACAGGGTTGCAGAGAGTTGGATACAAGTGAGCGACTAAACCTACTTACCTAGTGTCATATCAGGTATTATTCCTTCCAAGTAGTTCCTCAACCACCCTGTGACTCAAATATGAAGTGAATGTCCACAAATATCACGGATATAGAAACCAATAAGGTTTCTGTTTCTATGGCGCTTACAGCCTACCCAGAGAAAGTTTAAAAAGGAAATCATTTCAGATGGCAAAGTGCTGTAAATAAAATAAATTTACCTAATAGGAGCTTCTGTGAAGGGGCCAGCATGATAGATAGCCACCAGCAGTGTTTCCCAAAGTTCCCTTATTAGAATTACCTGAAACATTTGCTAAAAATAATTCCTGGCCACATTCCAGACCCACTGAATCAAATTCTCCAGGGGGAAGGGCCTAGAAGCTGTAAACTTAACAAATGCCTTAGGTAATTTTATTAGAGATGTTAGAAACAGGAGTTAGAAACTTGGGCCTAAGAGTCAGCGCTGGGCCTGAAACCCAGCTCAGCCGATTGGCTCTGATTTTGGATCTCATTTTCTCCATCTGAATTACGGGCACATTACTACTTACTTCGGCAGGCTGTTGGCAGCATTGAGAAAACTGATGTTAAGAACACAGGCAACGCGATACCTAACACAGCGTATACGGTAGGCAGGTGCGGTGGGGAAGGCTGTCAGCGCCACGGGGATTACCTGTAATCGAGTGAATCTTCTGTTTCAGCTCGGAGCCCGTGCTGTCCAGGGGAAACTTGACGTCGTGCTTAGTCTTGTTCCAGATGATCTTCAGGTCCACCAGCTCCCTGCCCGCGCCGCCGCCCGCGTCCTCGCCGTTGCTGACCGAGGCCTGGGCCGCGGGGTCCCCAGGGGGCTGGGCCGGGGCCGGCTGAAGGCTGCCTCGCGCTGCGCAGGAGTCCTCGGCCGCCGCCCCCGCCGCGGCTTCGGCCTCCACGCAGTTGAGGGACCGCGCGGGCGCCTCGGTCGCCACGGTCTCGGCCTCCGTGTCCATGCCAGGCTCCTCCATGCCTGCAAGGGGGTTAGGGGGTGGACGCTCGCCGCGGACTGGGCCTGGAACCAGACTCTGCGCGGTGGCCGCCGGACCAATGCGCCCGAGCCAGGTTACTGGCCCCCCCAGCGCCGGGCCACATCCCCTAGGAGCGCCCGCTTCATCCCTGCCCGACCCGGGCGCCCGCCACCCCCTCCAGACTCACCATCCGGGGCTCCGGCCGCCGCCATGATGATTGTGTACAACACCCACCGCTCCCGCAGAGGCCGCCGGGAAAAGGCGAGCTGGCTGAGATTGGCCCCCGCAGCAGCCCCTAATCTTGCACAGCCTGGCCGGAAACAGGTGGAGGTTTCTATGGAGACCCGCCTCCTCCGCTTCCCCGGCCCGGCCCCTGCCACGCTCTAGCTTTCGAGAGCCGAGCGGGGCGGGCCCGGGAAATCGCCCGCTTGCTAGGCTCTGCCCCCTTGAGGCCGAGGGGGGCCGCAGTCTTGGGAGGGGGGCGTGGGCTTGCAGGCTAGGAGGCTGGCGCCTTTAAGGGGCGGGGTTGCGCCTTCTGTGGCGGAAGCGGATTGGCTGGGAGGAGTCCCCGGAAGTGATGCACGGAGGCCCACGTGTGCCTATGCCACCCCACATGGCGGTGCTCCTGAAGAGGTTGCTGCATCCCGGGAGGTCCCCGGCTGCCTTGGGCCGCCTGATGGGGCGGCGCGAAGCCAGCCTGGGCACTGATCCCGGGGCTGCGGTGCGAGTGCGGTTCGCCCCTAGCCCCACAGGTAACCTTGGCGGACGTGACGCTGCAGGCCGAGGCCCACCGTCTCTTGCCCGCCCCCCGAACATTCCGAACGAATCCCTTCCGGTGGAGTCAGACTGGCGGGGCAGTGAGACCTCATTATACGGAAATAGAAATATGTTTACGAGCGAAAATTATTCGCGTCGCCAGGAATTTCGTGCTAATCGCACTGTACCATTTCTTTGGGTTCCTTTTTTCTTGTGTATTCAACAAATGTTTATTGAGTACAGCCTGTTCTAGGCTCTGAGATGCAACGGCCTTGGAGAAAGTAGGGCCCCTACTCCCAGGAAGCCTACACTGGTAGTGACTGCTACAAACATGTAAGAAAATAGCTGTAGTTTTAAACAGTCACATGTGTCATGCACGAGGTGAAGCAATGTAGGGGACAAGGGGTTAGGTAGGATGCTCAGGAATGCGTTGCTGAGGAGGTGCCATGAGAGTTGAGAACCAAGTAACAAGGAGCTAGGTACCTGAAGCCAATAAAAGGAACCTTCAGGGCAGAGGAAATTGGAGGTAGAACGGTCCTGTGGTTAGTGTTGGAGCTTAGCAAGCCAGAGTGGGGCAGGGACCCATTGCGTACCCTAGTGGCCTCCCCACTAGTTCCTCAGGTTCTTTTCCATCTGAGGCAACCTCCTACCCTCTTCACAAAAAGCACTCCTCTCGTTCTAAACTCCTGGGTCCCAAAGCTACCATTGTAAAAGATCCCACCTGCACAGGATGACAAGGATCTTTCTTGCCAGGTACTATAGTGTAGAGCCTGCTCCTCAAACCACCCCTGGGTTTGACTGGCTTCTGATTTCCAGTGAATTACAGATTAATACTTCTATAAAATCCATATGAAGAAATTACTAGAAAATTGAAACTCTGGGAAGCATACAAAATATGAGACTTTCTATTGAATTCAACAGATGTAAAATTATTCTGTCAAAATGTTCTCAATTTCTAAGCGTTTACTTGCTATTTCTGTACCTACTTGGTTGTGAACTGCCAACAGTTTTCAGACAAGCTCTGGTTTGGGTGCAAAGGTCTGGGATTGTCTGGGTGCAGATTTCTGGCTTTGCCACTTGAGCAAAGCATTGAACCTCTGAATTTTAACATCTGCCAAATAGAGCTGATAATAGTACCTGTCTCATCATTTGAGGTAATCCAGCTGAGGCACTGGAAAGGTGTGTTACCTCATGGAAAGCACTTAACAAGCAGAAGCCTCCTTTATGATGATCTTAAGTCTTGTTTCCTTGATGATTTGCTGGAAAAGCCCATGTTAGCAAGGCGATTGACTACAGACAGAAGAATATAGATCATTGTAATAGCTAAAATTAATAGCTAAATACTCTGTAATAGCTAAATACTCTGATCAGCATTTATGCCTCACAGCAATCTTGCAAGGAAGGTTTCTATTTTTTGTTATCAATCTCTCTCAACAAATTAGGAAATTGAAGCTCACAAAAATCAAGTAGAATGTCCAAGGGGAGCAGAATTTGAATCAAGATCTGTAAGACGTCTTGGTTTCAACTACTCGACCCATGTCTTCTATCTTGGGGAACTCTGGTTTTGCGGTGTCCTTGCAATAACTAGCTGAAGGTCACGTATATAATCAGTGTTGAGCTGGAGTCTGCCTGATCCCAGAGGAGCATTTCCTGTCTCATGCAGGTGCTAGTACCTGAAGATGCAAATGAACTCATTGTGAAGACAGGGCCACGACCTTGTCCAAAGAAGGCAGGGTAAGGTGGGAAATGACAGCCCTGGGAAAACTGTTTTAACTATTCAGTCAGGAATGATGAAAAAAGTAAAGTCTTTAAGAGTTTAAACTTGGGTGGAGAAATACAGTGGAATCGAATATTAGTTTTCATTAGTATCTAAAGGCAGCACTTAGAGCATCAAGCAGTCAAAATTCAAAATGTGTGATGTGGTTAGTCTGTACGGTGCACAGAGGATATGTGCAAATTGTAATTATACAGTATTTTCAATTAGCAAAGTGTTATTTTGCCCAGGGACCTCATTGAATTTGCATAAATGAAATGCATGTGTGAAGTGGCTTCAGTGACTAACCATCTGTTTCCCTTTTGGGTGAAACTTGGTCTCAAGGCAAATCTCAGAGTAGAACCATGGGTGCAGGTGGGGAGAGCTGGAGCCGTTTTACAAAATGGTATGCTGCAAAACCTGGGTGTTCTTCCACTTCTAGGATGAGGGTAAATGAGTCAGCCACCCCAGTCCTCTGCTGTGAGTCTGACTGCTGGAGAGATGGGACAGGGAGAGCCATTTCCTGGGCTTTGATGTTCCTTGAGCCCTTTTATCACAAGCAGAATTGACTTGCCCTACATCTTCCCCATCTCATCTGGGCTCTCCCCTTCTTCCATCAGGCTTCTTGCACCTGGGTGGCCTCCGCACTGCTTTGTACAACTACATCTTTGCCAAGAAGCACCAAGGGAGCTTCATCCTGAGGCTGGAGGACACAGATCAGACCCGTCTTGTGCCTGGGGCAGCGGAGAATATTGAAGACATGCTCGAGTGGGCAGGTGAGGCTGGCAGGGAAAGGACCCTTCTCCAGGGAAGGAGCAAGGTTCTCCCAGGTGGCGCTAGTGGTAAAGAACCCATCTGCCAATGCTGGAATCACAAGAGACTCAGGTTTGATCCCTGGATGGGGAAGATCCCCTGAAGGAGGGCCTGGCAACGCACTCCAATATTCTTGCCTGGAGAATCTCATGGACAGAGGAGCCTGGCCAGTTACAGTCCACTGGGTTGCAAAGGGTCGGACACGACTGAGCAATTTAGCAAGCCAGAGAAGGAGCAGGAGAAAGAGCCTGAAGGTCTCACGGGGCCCAGGGTGGAGAACTTGGGAGTCCCCAGAAGAATGGGTACCTTTGTGTTGTCTGGGGGCCAGGTACCACCCAGAAAGATACTGAAGCTCCCTGGGGTGGGGGAGGGGAGGCTCCAAGGCACTTCTGAGATTCATGTTTTTATCTCGGAATCTCATCTCCTCCTGGGATCAGGCAGGAAACAGGCCAAGTAAGAAGATGGACTGAGAGGCTCCAGGGCTGTGGAGAGGCTCCAGGGCTGTGAAGAGCCTGAGGAAGCGCCAGCTCTTTTTGGCCATGTGGGAATCCTGGCCCAGCTCCTCAAATCTTCCGATTTCCAGGAAGAGCCAGATGGCCAAGGTTTTTTGTTTTGATTTCGGTTTTGATGAGTGCTTCCCATTGTCAAATCTGAACTCAGATGACACATTTTTGTATGAGTCAGACAAAATGTACAGCCTCTTAACTCAGCCTCCCTGTGGGAAGTTTAATTCTGAAGCCAGCTAAGCTCAGGGAGGACAAAGAGGAGTGTGTGTATGTTCCCCAGGTCAGTTGCTGCCTACCTGTCAGAACAGGTATGACTACTTAAGCTCCCTACGGGAAAATGCCCAAAACTCCAAGACTGTCTCGACAACATGTGCTCTAATCTCAGGTAAATCATTAACTAAACTCTGGGTTACTGAAGAGCAAAAACTGATTTCATTTCTGTCCTCGACTGTAGAAGATTGTAGCAGAAACTCAGTCAAGATTAGCTGAGTGAAAGAATTCATGCACCAAGGTCACTTACTGTGTTCCAGGTAGTATTCAAGCATAAAACCAAGACCCTGCCCTCAGTAAATAGGGCAAGACAGACTTAAAAACAAACAAACAAACTGAATTCTAGGGACTTCCCTGGTGGTCCAGTGGTTAAGACTCCAAGCTTCCAGTGCCAGGGGCATGGGTTCTATCCCTGGTCAGGGAACTAAGATGCCATATGCCAGGTGGTAGGGCAAAAAAAAACAAAGATGAGTTCTTACTCTGATATGAAGCAGTGATAAGTGCTGTAGAGAAAGGGGTAGCAGGTGAGCAAACCAGCAGGGAGGGGTGGGTGCTCTTTGAGATAGGACAGACTTCCCCAAGGGGTGGACAGGAGCACAGAGACTTGCACAAGGTGAGAAGTTGGTGCCGTGGTTGCCTAGGGGGAGAAAGCTCAAAGCCCAGGGAGATGTAAAGGCCCTACAGAAGCTTAGTGCTGGGCATATTTGAGGAGCAGCAAGGAAGCCAAGCACAGTGAGGAGACTAGCGAAAGTGAAAGTCGCTCAGTCATGTCTGACTCTCTGCGATCCCGTGGATTGTATAGTCCATGGAATTCTCCAGGCCAGAATGCTGGAGTGGGTAGCCTTTCCCTTTTCCAGGGGATCTTCCCAACCCAGGGATCGAGCCCAGGTCTCCTGCATTCCAGGCGGCTTCTTTACCAGCTGAGCCACAAGGGAAACCCAAGAATACTGGAGTGGGTAGCCTATCCCTTCTCTAGTGGATCTTCCCGACCCAAAAATCGAACTAGGGTCTCCTGCATTGCAGACGATTCTTTACTAACTGAGCTATCGGGGAAGCCCAAGGAGACCAGAGGACTTGGAAATGTGACATGAGAACACAGTGATGGGCAAGAGATCATGACTGGCCATGTGTGGAGCACGTGCTCCACATCCCACAGACTGTGCTAGCACAAGGGTGCTGGGATGAGCAAGACTGATGCGTCCAGCCTCTTAGAGCCCTCAGCTCGGCCCAAAGGTATGACCGAAGCGGACAGGGATCCACCCCTCAGGTGGGTAATTTCTGGATGTTCTTGCTTCAGGAGTCGACCTGTAATTTATATAATATGAAATTCACCATTTCAAAGTGGTCTTCAGTATATTCACTGTATTGTGCGTCCATCACCCCTCTAATTCTAGAACATTTCCATCAACTCAAAACAGCCAGCCAGTTAGCAGGCACTCCCTGTTCCTCCTTCCCTCCTGCCAGTGGCAACCACTAACGTCAGTCTGTATGGTTTGCCCATTTGAGACATTTCATTTTATGACTGGCTTATACTTAGCATAAGGTCCATGTATGTTGTTGCTGTCAGTCACTAAGTCGTCGTGATTATATGAACTGCAGCACTCCAGGTTCCCCTACCCTCCATTATCTCCCAGACTTGCTCAAATTCATGTGCATCGAATCAGTGACTCTAGCTAACCATCTCACTCTCTGCCACCCCCTTCTGCTTTGGTCTTCAATCTTCCCAGCATCTGGGTCTTTTCGAGTGAGTCACCTCTTCACCTAAGGTGGCCAAAGCATTGGAGTTTCACCTTTAGTATCGTCCTTCCAATGAGTATTCCAGGGTGATGTCCTTTAGAATTGACTGGTTTGATCTCCTTGCAGTCCAAGGGACTCTAATGAGTCTTCTCTAGCACCACAGTTCAAAAGCATCAATTCTTTGTCATTCAGCCTTCTGGGCTTCCCTAGTGGCTTAGTCAGTAAAGAATCTGCCTGCAGTGCAGGAGACCCAGGTTTGGCCCCTGAGTCAGGAAGATCCCTTGGAGAAGTAAATGCCAACCCACTCCAGGCAAGAATACTGGACAGTGGAGACTGCCAGGCAAGAGTTGGACTCAAGTGAGTGACTAAACCATCATCACCAGCCTTCTTTAGGGTCCAGTTCTCACAACCATACATGACTACTGGAAAACCATAGCTTTGACTATATGGACCTTTGTTGGCAAAGTGATGTCTCTGCTTTTTGATACACTATCTGGGTTTGTCATAACTCTCCTTCCAAGGAGCAAACATCTTTTAATTTCATGGCTGCAGTCACCATCCACTGTGATTTTGGGGCCCAAAAAAATAAAAATCTTCACTGCTTTCACTTTTTCCCCTTTTATTTGCCGTGACGTGATGGCCATCTGGTGCAGATGGCATGATCTGAGTTTTGTGAATGCTGAGTTTCAAGCCAGCTTTTTCACTCTCTCTCATCCTCATTAAGAGACTCTTTAGTTCCTTTTCACTTTCTGCCGTTAGAGTAGTATCTGTGTATCTGAGGTTGTCGATATTTCTCCTGGCAGTCTTGATTCCAGCTTGTGATTCATCCAGCCTGGCATTTCGCATGATGTATTCTGCATATAAGTTAAACAAGCAGGGTGACAATATACAGCCTTGACAGACTCCTTTCCCAGTTTGAAACCAGTCTGTTTTTCCATGTCCAGTTCTAACTGCTGGTTCTTGACCCCCATACAGGTTTTTTCTCAGGAGACAGGGAAGGTGGTCTGGTACTCCCATCACTGTAAGGATTTTCTATAGTTGTGATCCACACAGTCAAAGGCTTTAGCATAGTCAGTGAAGCTAAAGAAGATGTTTTTCTGGAATTCCCTTGCTATCTCTATGATCTAATGAGTGCTGGCAATTTGATCTCTGGTTCCTCTGCTTTTTCTAAACCCAGCTTGTATTAATGCATCTGGAAGTTCTTGTTTCACATATTGCTGAAGCCTGCTGTTGCTTATTTGCTCAGTTGTGTCCAACTCTCCATAACCCTGTGGACTGTAGCTTGCCAGGCTTCTCTGCCCATGGAATTCTCCAGGCAAGAATACTGAAGTGGATTGCCAGTTTTTTCTCTAGGGAATCTTCGCAACCCAGGGATTGAACCTGGGTCTCCTGCATTGTAGGCAGATTCTTTACTGTCTTAGCTACCAGATGGTAAAGCTAGGCTGAAGCCTAGCTCGAAGGATTTTCAGCATAATCTTGCTAGCACGTGAAATGACCATAATTGTGTGGGTAATGTGAATATTTTTGGGATTGCCTTTCTTTGGCATTGGAATGAAAACTGACCTTTTCCAGTCCTATGGCCACTGCTGAATTTTCCAAATTTGCTGTCATATTGAGTACAGCATTTTAACGGCATCATCTTTTAGGATTCTAAATAGCTCAGCTGAAATTCTGTCATCTCCCCAAGCTTTATTCGTAGTAATGCTTCCTAAGGCCCACTTGACTTCACACTCGAGGATGTCTGGCTCTAGATGAGTGACGTAGATAACTCACTGTGGTTATCCGGGGAGTTATACCATCATGGTTATCCAGATCATTAAGACCTTTTTTGTATAATTCTCCTGTGTATTCTTACCACCTCTTCTTAATCTCTACTCCTTTTGTTAGGTCCTTACTGTTTCTGTCCTTTATTGTCCCCATCCTTCATGAAACGTTCTCTTGATAGCTTCAGTTTTCTTGAGGAGATCTCTAGTCTTTCCCATTCTATTGTTTTCCTCTATTTCTTTGCGTCATTCATTTAAGAAGGCCTCCTTATCTCTCCTTGCTCTTCTCTGGAATTCTGCATTCAGTTGGATTTATCTTCCCTTTCTCCCTTGCCTTTTGCTTGTCTTCTTTTCTCAGGTACTTGTAAAACCTCCTCAGAAAACCACTTTGCCTTCTTACATTTCTTTTTCTTTGGGATGGTTTTGGTCACTGCCTCCTGTACGATATTAGGAACATCCATCCATAGTTCTTCAAGCACTCTGTCTACTAGATCTAACGCCTTGAATCTATTCATCACCTCCACTGTATAATCATAAGGGATTTGATTTAGGTCATACCTAAATCATCCCAAGATAGGCACAATAAAGGACGGAAATGGTAAAGACGTAATAGAAGCAGAGGCAGTCAAAAAAAGATGGAAAGAATACACAGAACTCTACAAAAAAGATCTTAATGACCCAGATAACCATAATGGTGTATTCCCTCACTCACCTAGAGCCAGACATCCTGGAGTGTTGAAGTCAAGTGGGTCTTTGGAAGCACTGTTGCCAATAAAGCTAGTGGAGGTGATGGAATTTCTGCAAAGCTATTTAACTTCCTAAAAGATGATGCTATTAAAGTGCTACAATGAATATGTCAGCAAATTTGGAAAACCCAACAATGGCCACAGGACTGGAAAAGGTCAGTACTCATCCCAGTTCCCAAGAAGGGCAGTACTAAAGAGAGTTCAGACCGCCAGACAGTTGTACTCATCTCCCATGCTAGTAAGGTTATCCTCAAAATCCTCAAGCTAGACTTCAGCATCATGTGAACCAAGAACTTCTAGATGTTCAAGCTGAGTTCAGAAAAGGCAGAGGAACCAGAGATCAAATTGCCAGCATTCGCTGGATCATAGAGAAAGCAAAGGAATTCCAGAAAAACATCTACCTCTGTTTCATTGACTATGCTAAAGCCTTTGACTGTGTGGACTTTCACAAAGTGTGGAAAACTCTTAAGGAGATAGGAATACCGGACTTTCTTACGTGTCTCCTGAGAAAACTCTGTGTGGGTCAGGAAGCAAGTTAGAACCCTGTAAGGAACAACTGACTGGTTCAGGATTGAGAAAGAAGTATGACAAAGCTGTTTAATAAAACTATACACAGAGCATATGATGCAAAATGTTGAACCGGATGAGTTAACACACTAGAATCACGATTGCTGGGAGAAATATTAACAACCTCATTGTGAGGATAATGTCACTGTAATGGCAGAAAGTGAAGAGGAACTAAACAGCCTCTTGATGAGGGTGAAGGACAAGAGTGAAAAAGCCAGCTTAAAACTAAATATTATATTGAAAAAGCTAAGATCATGGCATCTGGTCTCATTACTTCATGGCAAATAGATGGGGGAAACGTGGAAATAGTGACAGATTTCCTCTTCTTGGACTCCAAAATCCCTGCAGATGGTGACAGCAGCCATGAAATTAGAAGACAATTGCTTCTTGGGAGAAAAGCTATGACAAACTTAGTCTGTTAAAAAGGAGAGATGTCACTTTGCTAACAAAGACCATATAGTCAAGGCCATGGTCTTTCCAGTTGTCATGTACGGATGTGACAGCTGTACCGTAAAGAAGGCAGAGTGCCAAAGAATCAATGCATTTGTACTGTGGTATGGAGAAAACTCTTGAGAGTCTCTTGGAAAGCAAGGAGATCAGACCAGTCGATCTTAAAGGAAATCAACCCTGAATACTCTTTGGAAGGACTGATGCTGAAACTGAAGCTCCAATACTCTGGCCACCTGATACGAACAGCTGACTTATTGGGAAAGACCCTGATGGTGGGAAAGATTGAAGGCAGAAGCAGGAAAGGGCAACAGAGGATGAGATGGTTGAATGGGATCACTGATTCAGTGGACATGGTGAGATGGTGAGGGACAGGGAAGCCTTGCATGCTGCAGTCGCAAAGAGTCAGACAGCTTGGCGACTGAAAACAGTAACAAAAAGCCTAGAGGTTTTCCCTGTTTTCTTCAATTTAAGCCTGAATTTTGCAATAAGGAGTTCATGATCTGAGCCACAGTCAGCTCCAGGTCTTGTTTTTTTTCTGATGTACAGAGCTTTTCCATCTTTGGCTGCAAAGAACATAATCAATCTGATTTCGGTATTGACCACCTGGTGATGTCCATGTGTAAAGTCGTCTCTTGGGTTGTTGGAAGAGGGTGTTTGCTGTAATCAGCATGTTCTCTTGACAAAACTCTGTTAGCGTTAGCCCTGATTCATTTTTGTACTCTGAAAGCAAACTTGCCTGTTATTCTGGATATCTCCTTAATTCCTACTTTCGCCTTCCAATCTCCTATGATGAAAAGGACATCTTCTTTTGGTTTTTGTCCTAGAAGATGTTGTAGGTCTTCATAGAACTGATCAGCTTCTTTGGCATCAGTGGTTGCGGTGTACACTTGGATTTACTGTATGTTGCATGGTTTGCCTTGGAAACAAACCAAGACCATTCTGGCATTTCTGAGATTATACTCAAGTACTGCATTTCTTACTTTTTTGTTGACTATGAGGGCTACACCATTTCTTTTAAGGGATTCTTGCCCACAGTAGTAGATAAAATGGTTATCTAAATTAAATTCACCCATTCCCATCCATTTTCTTCACTGATTCCTAAAGTTGCTGATGTTCACTCTTGACATCTCTTGCTTGACCACATCCAATTTACCTTGATTCATGGACCTAACATTCCAGGTTCCTCTGCAATATTGTTCTTTACATCAGATTTTATTTTCACCACCAGACACATCCACAGATGAGAGTCGTTTCCGCTTTGGCCCAGCTGCTTCATTCTTTCTGGAGCTGTTAGTAATTGCCCTCCACTCTTCTCCAGTAGCATATCAGACACTTACCGACTTGGGAGTGGGATGGGGCTTATATTCTGGTATCATTTTTTTGACTTTTCATACCGCTCATGGGTTCTCACGGCAAGAACACTGGAGTGGATTGCCATTTCCTCTTCTTGTAGCCCACGTTTTGTCAGAATTCTCCAATGTGACCTGTCTGTCTTGGGTGGTCCTGCATGGCCTGGCTCAGAGCTTCGTTGAGGTACACATGCCCCTTCTCCAGGACAAGGCTGTGATTCCTGAAGTGGATGTTGCAGCATGTATGTTGTAGCGTGAATGAATTCTTTCTTTTTTATGACCAAACAATATTCATTATGTGGAGATACCACTTTTTGCTTATTTGCTCATCAGTGGTTGGGCATTTAGATTGTTTCTACATTTTGGATATGATGAGTCAAATTTCTGTGAACATTTACATACTATTTCTTATGTGCATCTAGTGGAGTCTCTCTTAAACCCTGGAGCATATATCAAATGTTGGACATGCTGACATTAGATCAAGAAGGAACCCCAGATGCATGTAACCGAGCCCCCCTTCTCTGACAAATGAAGCAATACCAATATCAACAGAACCAATGATACTGGCAGCCAGGACCTACTGAGAGCTGAGATATGCCAGGCAGGGCGCCGAGCCTTCGCAGCCAGGACCTACTGAGAGCTGAGATATGCCAGGCAGGGTGCCGAGCCTTCCCATAGGCTGTCTTATTCTGGCTTCATGATGACCCTCAGGAGAAAGTAAATGTTTGTGTGTTACGTGTTTGTCAGTCAGTCATGTCTGACTCTTTGCGACCCCATGAACTGTAGCCAGCTCCTCCATCCATGGGATTCTCCAGGCAAGAATACTGGAGTGGGTTGCCATTTCCTTTTCCAGGGGATCTTCCCAACTCAGGGATTGAACCCAGGTCTCCTCCATTGTAGGCATGCTCTTTATGGTTTGAGCCACCAGGGAAACCTAAGTAAATGTGTTTCCTTCTTCTAAAAGAGGAAACCGAGGCTCTGCAAGGTGTCTTGCCTGGCCTTAGAGCTGGCCAGTGCCTTTGAGCCCAGGCCCTTCTACCTCCAGAGACTGTGGGACATTGGGTGTGCAGGATTAACCCTGTACTTAGCTTCCTAATTCATTTGAAAGCCCTCTGAGGAGAGAAACACCATCATCTAGCTCTTCTGTGTCCCCTCTGCCTCTCCTGGAAGCATTTATAAGTAAAATCTATCCTTTGTGACCTGTGGAAACCAGACCTTGGGTTGGGGTTTGGGCTTAAATGGATCACGTTTGATCTAACAGCATATGTCGCAGCTTCCATGTTCTACATGGAAGCCGTTGGGCTAAGCACTTTGTGAGCACTGATGCATTTAAGTCTTAGTCACTCTGCACAGTAGACTCTTAGCTCCACTTTTCAGAGGAGGAAACCACGGCTTAGGAGAGCTAAGGAATGCAAGAGGCAGTCCACGGAGTGGTTAAGAGCATGGGCCTGGGACCAGCTCGCCTGGCTTTGAACGTTGTTGTACCCACTTGTCCTTGGCCAGGTGACCTGACACAGCCTCTCGGGGCTCCTGTGTCCTCCTTTCTGCATGGGGTTCACAGCAGCACCTACCAGGTTGGGTGGTTTGGAGCCTTAACAGTGATCACAGAATATAAAAGCAGCCTTGCAGGTTCATGGCACCACCCTTTGTCACAGTAGTCAGGGGCCAAGCCAGGAGTCCAGCTGGGCTGGACGGGCTGTCCCTGAACCACACTGCTTCTCCTGAGTCCGCTGTGCCAGGGCAGGGCTGGTTTGTCACTCTTCGGGGCAAGGATAGAGGGAGAGGATATGCCAAAGGGTGTGGATCGTGGAGCCGGTGCTCCTCCATCCAACTGCTTACCCACCAGCCTCGTGACCTTAAGCGTTATTCCCTCTGTGCTTTACCTCTTCATTTGGAAGAGGGAAATGGTAAGAGTGACAGCCTCGTGGATTGTTGGGAGGATTAAAAGCTCTGCAATGTGTGTGAATTGCTTCTCTGGTGGCTCGGATGGTAAAGACTCCGCCTGCAACACGGGAGACCCAGGTTTGATCCCTGGGTCGGGAAGATCCCCCTGGAGAAGGGACCAACTCCGGTATTCTTGCCTGGAGAATCCCATGGACGGAAGAGCCTGGCGGGTTACAGCCCATGGGATCGCAGAGTCGGACACAACTGAGCAACTAACACCACCGCCACCGGGGTGTGTGGAGCGCTTGTAGCAGTGCCTGGGAAGCTGTGCCGTGTCTTCGGGGTCATTATCGTTTGGTGATTGCCCTCTGCCTGTGTTCCAGGCGTTCCCCCAGACGAGAGCCCCCGGCGCGGAGGGCCTGCCGGGCCCTACCTTCAGTCTCAGCGGCTTGCGCTCTACGCCCAGGCGGCTGACACCCTGCTGAAGAGCGGTGCTGCGTACCCGTGTTTCTGCTCACCCCAGCGGCTGGAGCTCCTGAAGAAGGAGGCCCTGAGGAACCGCCAGACGCCCCGGTGAGAGCCCCAGCCTGTCACCGTGCCTCCCTAGGGGCGGCTGCATTCGTTCGCTCCTACTGCGTAACAAATGACACCCAACCCTCCTGCCTCAGGGTTCTTGCAGGTCAGGAGTCTGGGCACAGCTTAGCCGGCTCCTTGGGCTCAGGGTTTCTCAAAGCCGCCATCAGGGTCTAGGCCAGCCTTGCCGTTGCCTCGATTGCTGGGCTCGCCGAGGATCTGCCTTCATCCCTCTCGGAGGCTGTTTCCTGGAGACAACAGTCCCGGCCGAGTGGGCCTCTCTCCACCGGGCAGCTCACCACTTGGCAGCTGGTGTTCCTTCAGGCGAGCCGGGGAGAGGGCGGTGGGCAGGGAGGGGAGCAAGCAGGGTGGAAGCCGCAGCCTCTGCGTCACCCAGTCGAGGAAGTGACGACTCGTGGCTGCATTGTGCTCTGCTCAGCAGAAGGAAGTCAGGAGGGCCAGCCCGCACTCGAGGGCGGGGAGGACCCAAGGCAAAAACGCCGGGAGCGGTGTCTCTGGGGCCGGGTCAGCTCTGCCTGCTGCCCTGGGCCTCAGGCGTGTAAGGTCATTCCAATTCTCTCTTATTTGGGGACTTCCTGGTGGTCCGGAGGCTGAGACGCCACACTCCCAGTGCCGGGGGCCTGGGTTCAATCCCTGGGCAGGGAGCTGGATCCCACGTGACGCAACTTCAGAGTTCACGTTGTTGTTTAGTCGCTCAGTCGCATCCAACTATTTTGCAACCCCATGATCTGTAGCCTGACGCCACGGACTGTAGCCTGCCAGGTTCCTCTGTCCATGCAGTTTCCCAGGAAAAAATACTGGAGTGGATTGCCATTTCCTTCTCCAGGGGGTCTTCCTGACCCAGGGATCAAACCTGCGCTTCCGTATCTCCTGCATCGCGGGTGGATTTTTTTTACTGCTGAGTCACCTAGGAAGAGCAAGAGTTCACACACCACAACTGAGAAAAGAGATCCCGCATGCCGGCACAGCCAAATAAATGTTTTAAAATAATGCTCTCTTTTTAGATTAGTAAAATCTGTCTCATGTTCAGGAAGGTGTATATGCAAAGATCTGTCCCAGCCCTGACTCTGGCTCTCTGATTTCTTCTCCAGAGACAGTCCAAAGGTGTCTCCTCCAGAGACATGCAGTGCAGACCCTGATGAATGCATGCTATTTCCCCTCCTTCTCTGCTCAAATGGTATCACACGTATCGTATCATGCAGCTTATAGATGCCACTGACTGTGATGAGGATCAGTCTGTGTGAGTCCATAAATTTCCTAATACTTGCAAACTATTCTGTCACAGGGCTGAGTCCTCACTCACTTCACCAGTTCCTTACTAATGAACATTCATGTTACCTCTAATCTGTTGTATTAAAAATTGAGGGTGCTGAGGAGCAGTGTTGATGGCCGTCATTTTGCATGTCTGTAGAGTGTGTGTGCTGGGTTACCTCCCTAGATTTGGAGTTGCAGGGTCAGTTTGCGGCTTTGATAGATACTGTCCAGTGGCCCTTTATTAGCTTGTACTCCCATCAGCATAGCATTCCAGTTCCAGTGTCCGTGAACTCTTTGGACTCGGGCTTGGATATTCATACAAGGTCGCGACATTCACTGCAGCATTGCTTTTTAAATCATAAACAGTCTATTTGCCTGTTGACGGGTTATTTTTTTTTAAATTACCATCATGCTCTGTCTTGGAATCCATGGAGCCATTTATGATTGAACATTTAGGTCAGTGTTGAGGACAGTGCTTTCAAGTGTTATATTTGTGTGTCAGGACACTTTTGGGAGCAAGTAACAAATACTCTGTTTAAAATGGACAAACTGGAGCTTCTCATACTTTAATGTGCAGAAGAATCACCTGAAGATCTAGTTAACGGGCAGCTTCTGATGTAGCAGTTCTGGGGAGGGGCTGAGATGCTGCATATCTGACAAGCTCCCAAGTGAGGCTGATGCTAGCAGTCCACAGGCCACGTTTGAGTAGTCAGAGCACAGACCACGTAGACGTTTGTCTTCTCATTCTGCAGCAGCCGGAAGTGTGGGGCTCCAGGACGAAACCAGCGGCTCTGAGAAGGCAGGCCTCTCTTTTGTTCTCTTTCTGCCTCCCCTGCTGCCTCCCTCCCTCAGTCAGTTCCAAGTGGCTGCAGCAGCTGTGGCTCCCTCTCAGGCTCACCTGGAGAGAAAAATCTTTCCCAGAATCTTCATCATCCCCTACCTGCCAGGCATACATCTCTTTGAATCTCAGTGACTAGAATGGTCCATTGTGGACGGGTCAGTTGTATAGAGGAATGGGATCACACACTTAGCAACACCTATCATGATTCATCTGCTTGGGTGACATTTGACAAGGAAGAATGTCAACCAAGGAAGAAAGGAAACAGACTTGAGTCTGTTGTGCTATGTTATTACACTTAGTTCTCCCACACAACAACCTTATTATCCCCGTTCAAAACTGAAGAAACTGCTGAGAGAGGTAAATGACCTGCCCAGGGTCACAGTTATCAGACACACGGCTGAGGCTTACGCCCATCACCAACGCTCTTAATAACTCTCAGCTCCCGCTCTGCTTCCCAACAGGTATGACAATCGGTGCCGGAGCCTGAGCCAGGCGCAGGTGGCCCAGAAGCTGGCCATGGACCCGAAGCCTGCCATCCGTTTCCGCCTGGACGGGGAGGCGCCAGCCTTCCAGGACTTGGTATACGGCTGGAATCGGCATGAGGTGGCCAGCGTGGAGGGGGACCCAGTCATCCTGAAGAGCGATGGCTTCCCCACGTACCACCTGGCGTCCGTGGTGGACGACCACCACATGGGCATCAGCCACGTGCTACGGGGCTCCGAGTGGCTGGTCTCCACCTCCAAGCACCTGCTCCTCTACCAGGCCCTGGGCTGGCAGCCCCCACACTTTGCCCACCTGCCCCTGCTCCTCAACAGGGATGGCAGCAAGCTGTCCAAGAGGCAAGGGGACATCTTCCTGGAGCATTTTGCTGCCACTGGCTTCCTGCCGGATGCCTTGCTCGACATCATCACCAACTGCGGTTCAGGGTTTGCAGGTACCCACTCCCCTGAGAGGTCCTGGAGAGACCATAGTTGTGAGGAGCCGGGGCCCTGGGTCAGGCTACCTGGCCTTTGGTCCCAGCTGTGCTGTCCAAAGGCTGTGTGATTTTTTTTTTTTAGTTTATTGATCTTATTTTATCATGGTTTGTGGGCTTCTCATTGTGGTGGCTTCTGTTGAGGAGCACAGGCTCTCGGTGCACGGGCCCAGTTGCTCCAAGGCATGTGGGATCATCCTAGATCAGGGGTCAAACTGGCACCCCCTACCTTGCAAGGTGAATGCTTAGCCACTGGACCACCAGGGAAGCTGTGGCTGTGTGATCTTACATGAGTTCTTTGTCCACCATTTATTGAGCCAGGTACCATGTTAAGTTCTGGGGCTACAACACTGAGCAAGGTGTAATCTCTGGCCTCAAAGGAGCTTATGATTTGTGAGCCTTGGTTGCCTCATCTGTAAAATGGAACTAAGCGTCTTCCTCTCTGAGTTAAGTTTGGGTTCACTGAGCTCCTTTGGGGCGTCAGCTACACACTACACGATAAGCTCAAAAACTACAGATCCTGTGATTGTTGCAGTTATATTATTAGAGTAGAGTAGAGTAAGTATGTGTATTACTGGTATTACTGTGACCCTGGCTTCCCTGGTGGCTCAGCCGGTAAAGCGTCTGCCCGCAGTGTGGGAGTCCCTCCCAGGTTTGATCCCTGGGTTGGGAAGATCCCCTGGAGAAGGAAATGGCAACCCACTCCAGTACTCTTGCCTGCAAAATTCCATGGACTGAGAGGCTTCTCAGAGCCTGGTAGGCTGCAGTCCATGGAGTCACAAAGAGTCGGACACGACTGAGCAAGTTCACTTCACTGTGACCCTAGTTTATTCCAAGCTGACCCAAGACGTCAGGCCCACATCTTGATGATGCGCAAAGTAGAATGACCTCTTTGGTCACGGGTGGTTTCTGAAAACATGGCCATAAGTATAGTCTCCCTACTGCTTTTTCTGCTCTTGTCTTGTTTAAGCCTTAAAATACCCATGAGAGGGATGTATTATCACCACTGTTAGAAGCTTATGAGGCCCAGAAAGGTTGAGTAGCTCAACAAAGTCACACAGCTAGTGAAGGATGTGGCAGAGGCACAGGTTGACCAGGATGCCACTGACTTCGTGGGATGGAGCTCGAGGGAAGCAGCTCCTGGCTCAGCTTTCTCACTCTAGCTGCAGTTTGAAACCCCCCAGGAAGCTCATAAAGTATACTTCTGCTCAGACCCCATCTAAAACCAGTCAATCGGGATCCCTGGCCCACAGCCAGATAGTTGAGCAGGCTGTTCTTGCAGCTCATGTCTTTGAGGGCAGTGAGGGTTGATAAGGGCAGATTTTATTTTCAAGATTTTTTTCCCCCTTAGTGACAGAACCCTTTCTGCAAATGAAAGCTCGTCCGGACCTTTGATATGTAAAATGACTAGAAATCAAATCTATTTGGTCACCCTTCCTTGTGATTGAAAATGCAATGGTGATGGATGGTTTACAGGGGAGTGGGGTGTTGGAACACTGAGCAGCTGGGCCTCTTCACTTGCAGAGAACCAGATGGGCCGGACCTTGCCAGAGCTGATCACACAGTTTGACCTGAGCCGGGTCACCTGCCACTCAGCCCTGCTGGACCTGGAGAAACTTCCGGAATTCAACAGGTGAGCGGGGAATCTGGAGCACTCGCCTCTGGGAGGAAAGGGCTCACCTGCTGATGCTGGGTCCCCATGGCGGATGTTTTAGTGGGGTCTGGAGTCACGCTTGATTTTGACTGTGGTCTTAGGCTTCTAGTGCTGTGTGACCACAGGTAAGTCACCTAATCTCTTTGAGCCTCTGTTTCCTCTTCTCTAAAATGGGACTGTTACCTTGAGACAACCCCTGCATGGTCTCTCCCTCCATCGGGCCAGATCCATGGTGCCCGACCCTACAGCAGGCTCCTCCAGTACTGGAGGTGTAGAAGCAGCCTCAGAACTGAGAGCGCAGGGATCGTGAGGCTGCCTGCCCTGGCCTCAGAGCGCTGTCGGGGTGATGGGGCAGAGGCCAAAGGGGTGGCCCCGCTCTCAGCTGTTCTGGGGAGCAGGGATCCAGCAAAGAGAGGTGTCAGGTACCTGGGCTTGTTTGCTGTCCTGTCCTCCGTGACCAGCCCCAGGTCCTGGGCTCATGTGAAGGCTGGAATGGTAATATATTTTTTAACTTGCTGAGAATTTTTTAAGAATGCGGCCAGTAACAGTACTGGCCTTGTGCCACTGTTCACTTAAATTAAGCTTCAAGCTGTTTTGCACGGAGAAGGTGCTCAGTAAAATGGCAGGTTTGTTCTTTGTCATCAGTGTTATGCTTGATCAGCCTCTCCCCAGCCCAGCCAATACAGTGAGTGAGTGCTGTCTCTCGCCATGCTTTTCACATCTCAAGTAGTTCTTCCCTCTGAAGGTTTCCCTAAAGAACCCACCTGCCAATTGAGGAGACACAAGTTCCATCCCTGAGTTGGGAAGATCCCCTGGAGAGGAAATTGGCAACCCATTCCAGTATTCTTGCCTGGGAAATCCCATGAACAGAAGAGCCTGGCGGGCTATAGCCCATGGGGTTGCAAAAGAATCAGACACGACTTAGAGACTGAACACCACCACCCCAACTTCTCTCTGAAACCTCCAGCCGCAGTTACAGCTTGGATCCCTGTTGCCACATCTCGGGCTAAGGGCATTAGTGGGAAAGCGAATGGACAGGTCTGTAGTTAGGGGGCTGGGACTCCTAGATGCCTCCTCTTGAGCTGGTCTGGGGACAGGCTCTCGGTGTTTTACCTGCGTGAGCCCAGGGAGTTCACATCAACTGCATTTGCCTCAAGGATGTTACTTCCCCCATCAGATGGGGTCTCTTGTATGATTTTGCCCTGTTGTGCATTTAACAAGAGCAAGATGTCAAGAAGTTAAATAATGAGGCAGGTTCACGTTCATACTGTAGTGGTGGTTATTTCTGCTTTTATTTGAGGAGGGTGGGGAGGGATGCTGCAAGGCTTCTGGGATCACAGTTCCACGACCAGGGATTGAACCTGGGCCATGGCAGTGAAAGCACCGAGTCCTATAACCACTGGACCACCACGGAACTCCCACTGGGCATCTTTCGCATGGGACATTCGGGAACAAGTGCAACATGCACATTGAGTGCAGCTTGTATACCACCTTTCTCATCACGGAGAAAGTGACATCCTGGGGAGAAATGGGGTCAGAACAGGGACGATACTTGGTGACCCATTCCAGTCCTCCCCAAAGCATAGGGGAGTCAGAGGAAGATGGCCGTGGCTTTTGCTTGCAGTTGATGCCCGCAGGTTTCATACAGCTGAAGCTGTTCACTTTAGGTAGTTCTGTAGTCAAGCCACTGCTATGACTATTTCAGTAGCAGTACTAAAGAAAGCAGTCATAGCAGTGCTGGCGGCTTGGTGAAGGTAGTAGTAATAACTGACGTTTGTCTAGCGTGTACTGTGTCGCAGGCGTGGATCCCTGGACCTTACGTGGATTATCTCAAGCATGGCCTCTAGGGTCTCTTGATTTCTTTCTTCCTGCTGCCTTATTTAGCTACAGAGGTCCTAGAAACAGCTTTAGTACAATTTCATGTGATTTCTCTTCATTTTGTTTTTTTTATTTATTTTGCTGTGCCTGGCAGGCAGTATGTGGGATCTTAGTTCCTTGACCAGGGATGGAACCCATGCCCCCTGCCGTGAAAGCACAGAGTCCTAACCACTGGACCACCACCAGGGAATGCCCTTCATTCATTTTAGAAAATGATGTTTTGGGGCCACAGCGTGCTCTGGATTTGCTTCCCAGAGGGTCTTGTCCTTCCACCCTCTGCCTCGCCTAAGCCTCTGCTCAGACTCCCAACCCGTCTCCGGCTCCCAGACGTGGCGGCCACGCTGGCCCTGTGCTCAGTGTACACAGACAGCCCCTCCTTTACTCCGCCCGGTGCCCTGTGAGGGCGGCTCCGTTGTCCCCGTGGTGACAGATGAGCATCCTGAGCTCTGAGTGCCTGTGTCACTTGCTGCAGATGTCGGGCAAGGCTGGCTTCACTCACGGGCCTGCCCGATCTCAGAGCGCCCGAGATGGCCACCCGTCCCTTGCTGCCTGCCTTTCTTCCACACCAGGGACAGGAAGGCACGCTCCTCCAGAACAGCCCTCGGCCCTGTGCTGTTCACGCCCTGGGTTCCTCCAGTCCTGCCAGGGACAGGGTGAGGGCAGCCCGGGGACTGAGGACTGGCAGGGCCTGGTTTGAGGCTTGGCGTCTTAGAGACTCTACTGCTTCTGAAGGAGGGAACAAGGCGGTTAGAAGAATTCTGAAAAGGAGAAAATTTGACCTGACAGCAAAACTTGAGCTTTTTAACTGAGTCCTGAATTCAAACGATAGCTCAGGGGAGGGCAGCAGGCCAGGTGAGAGGCGCTGGGGAGCTGAGTCACGGGCAGACCGTCGGGAGTCTCCCTGCTGCTCCAGCCCGGCTGGGGAGAGAGCATCCCCTGGAGGGAGTCATTCTGCAAAGCCCACCCGCTCCCCTGGGGAGGAGGGTTTTGGCAGGGCTGGGGGTGGCCGCAGCAGCACGGTCCCTTGGCTTCTCCTGTAGGCTGCACCTCCGCCGGCTGGTAGGCGACGAGACCCAGAGATGCCAGCTGGTGGGCCAGCTGCAGGCACTCGTGGAGGAGGCGTTTGGGAGCCAGCTGCAGGACAGAGAGGTGCTAGACCCAGCCTACGTGGAGAGGATCATCCTGCTGAGACAGGTGGGTCAGGAGCCCGGAGACCCAGGGAGCGGGTGGCATCTCACTCCTCCCCCTTCCCGTGTCAGGATCCCCACCCCCACCCCCAGAGCATTCAGTGACCACCTCTCTCCCCAGGGTCACATTTGCCGCCTGCAAGATCTGGTCTCCCCAGCGTATTCCTACCTGTGGACCCGCCCTGCAGTGGGTCGAGCGCAGCTGGGTGTCATCTCGGAGAAAGTGGACATCATTGCCAAGCGTGTGCTGGGGTGAGTTCCCACAGACGGAGCTCGGGGTCTGCACCTGCCTCCCCTGTCTCCCTCCCAGGGCCCTCTCCGCTCCAGGGCTTGGCGGTCAGGCCTGCAGTCCGGCCCCAGAGCTAGCGAGAGGTTCTCAGTGAGAGGGTCACTCACGGTACTGAGAAGCCTGGGCTCCCCCAGAAGATGCAGTGATTCTGGCTCCAGGGTTGGACCCACCTGGTTGCCACTGCAGCCCAGCCACTCACTGACCCAGTTATTAGGTTGGTGCAAAAGTAATTATGGTTTCAGACTCTGAAGTCATTATAACTAGGCTCAAACACATCTTCAGTCATCAAAATTGGAACCATATAATCAACGCATTTTTGCCAACGAGAAATAAGTGTGCTTATTCCTAGAGCATAAAAATCTGTGCTTCAGGATAGAAAGTGATGTATAACAAAACCACATTTATTTAAGAATCTATTCCAATATCAACAAAGCCAAACCGTTAATTACTTTCACACCAACCTAATAGTTCACCTGCCAGGTGACTTCAGTTTGTCCGGGTTCCTGCACGTCCTTGAGCTTCCCTTCCCTCCCCTGCAGGGTGGGGATGATACTAGGTCTCGTTGTTCACAGTCACAGGGCTCTTTAGATTGTGAGAGCACAAAGTGCAACCCAAACTGGCTTAAGCTAGAGGGAAGTGATTCGTGTACATCATTGCAGAGGCCAGAAGGGCCGACTTGAGGCCCAGGTTAACGCAGGGGCCAAAAATCATGGCACCGACACCTCGTTTCTCCCTCTGCCCCTTTGACTTTCTGCCGCACACTCTCCCAGGCCGGCCGCTCCTTCTGCAGAGGTTCTGTATTAGATGGATACGTGTGTGTCTCCCTTACCTGCATTCGGATCAGGTAGTTCAAGGCTGAACAGCTTCTGTCCACGTCTCTAGGGTCCTGCTGTCTTTAGGTTTTGCCTATGCTCTCCCCCCATCTCTCTTTTTTTGGGTGGGGGTGGGGGCTACACTGGGTCTTTGGTGCAGCAGGAGGATCTATTGCAGAGCACAAGCTCAGTAGTGGTGGCACGTGGGCCAGGTTTTGCTCTTGTCCCCATGGTACGTGGTGGCTCACGGTTCAGCCAGAGGAGGAAGGAGGAAAGGGAGAGGGGACGGGGCGCTCCTTCCCCTCGAGGCCCTGGCTTAAAAGTTATGCATGTGTCCACTCACATCCTGCTGGCCTTAATGCCTGCCTTGTGGCCACGCCAAGCTACAAGGGAGTCCAAAAAATGTAGTTTTTACCTTGGTGGCCACATGTCCAGCTGAAGATTGTGTTAGTATACGTGAGAGGGAGAAAGGATCCTGAGGATCAAAAGCTGCCTCTCTCACAGTCCCCACTGTGAGGGTAAGAGGGCTGAACCGCAGCCCCCGACTCCAGCCGTGTCTTGAAATTCACTCTGATGGGGCCTGATTGGCCTGGTTTTTCTGCCTCCGAACCAGTCACAGAGGCCTGGAGAACGTGATACATTGACCAGCTTAGGTTAGGTCGTATGCGGGGCTTTGAGTGGACCCCCAGCCAGAGCTCGTGGGCTGAGGATGGAGCCAAGTCTTTCCACAGGAAGTGTTAGGGCCCTGGTATCAGGAGGAAGGGGAATGTGGGCTGAGCAGCAGACCCCACAGATGTCCATTTTACTTAACTTCCCAGTTTTGTTGTGATTATGTTTGATAGGAATAGCAAACACTTGTTTGTATACTTGCTTACACACGTGTGTGCAATGTTATATATCATATACGTTACATATGTAGATAGCTAGTGGGAAGCTGCTGTATAGCACAGGGAGCTCAGTTCAGTGCTCTGATGAGAGAGCAGAGAGGGGTGGGATGGGGAGTAGGAGGGAGGCTCAGGAGGGAGAGGATATATGTATACGTACGGTTGATTCATTTTGTTGTACAGCAGAAAGTAACACAACATTGTAAAGCAATTATGCTCCAATAAAAACATAATACACAAGATATGTGCACGTGTATATATGCTACTGGCCAAGAGCCCGCCTGCCAAGGCAGCAGACGAGAGACACAGGTTCCATCCCTGGGTCAGGAAGATTTCCTGGAGAAGGAAATGGCAACCCACTCCAGTATTCTTGCCTGGGAAATCCCAGGGACAGAGGAGCCTGGCGGGCTACAGTCCATGGGGTCGCAGAGAGTGGGACACAACTGAGCCCCTGTGCACGTGACATGGTGTGCGCTGTGCATGCGCGTATACGTTCTCGGCAGCCTAGTAAAGGAACTGCTGTTGTTATCCCCACTCTACAGATGAGAAAGTTGAAGGCTANCGGACATAGGAGCCTGGCGGGCTACAGTCCATGGGGTCGCAGAGAGTGGGACGCAACTGAGCCCCTGTGCACGTGACATGGTGTGCGCTGTGCATGCGCGTATACGTTCTCGGCAGCCTAGTAAAGGAACCGCTGTTGTTATCCCCACTCTACAGATGAGAAAGTTGAAGGCTAAGTAACTTGTTTAAAATCATGCAGCTGGTAAGTTGGAGGAGCAGGGATTGAAAGTCCAGCTGGCTGGGGTGAGAGAGTGGATGTCGTGTCGTGTTCTCTGTTGCTTCTTCTTGGTGTCAAATGCTTGAACAGCACCTGATAACAAGAAACCACCACTGTACCGTTAAAACATACATTTTGAAAAGATAAGGATAACGTGGCAAAAATACAAACAGTCCAAGAGGGTTTATAGCAAAAATTGTCTTCCCTCCTACTCAGCCCCCAACAGAAAGACAGTCCCAAATAGCAGTTTCCTTTGTGAAAGGTCTCCATTCCTGCAGACTTTTAAAATTTGTTATTCGTTCATTCAGACCTCTTGAATGTGGGTTTAAAACCTAGAAATTATTTTTAAATGTATATATCAGGAATCCTATTGTTTAAAAATTATGTTATTTATTTATTGATGTAGTTTTGGCTGTGCTGGGTCTTCACTGCTGTGCAGGCTTTTCTCTAGTCGAGGCAAGCAGGGACTACTCTCGAGCTGTGGTGCATGGACTTCTTATTGCGGTGACTTCTCTTGTGGAGCTGCGGCTCTCTGGTGCGCGCGCTCAGTAGTTGTGGCTCTCGGGCGCAGGCTCAGTAGCTGTGGCCCCCGGGCTCTCGGGCGCAGGCTCAGTAGCTGTGGCCCCCGGGCTCTCGGGCGCAGGCTCAGTAGCTGTGGCCCCCGGGCTCTCGGGCGCAGGCTCAGCGGTTGTGGCTCCCGGGTTCTCGGGCGCGGGCTCGGCTTCCGGGCTCTCGGGCGCAGGCTCAGTAGTTGTAACACATGGGCTTTTTTGCTCCTTGGCATGTGGGATCTTCCTGAGTCAGGGATTGAACCTCTGTCTCCTGTATTGGCGGGACTTCCCTGGTGGCTCAGAGGTTAAAGCGTCTGCCTCCAATGCGGGAGACCTGGGTTCGATCCCTGGGTCGGGAAGATCCCCTGGAGAAGGAAATGGCAATCCACTCCAGTATTGTTGCCTGGAGAATCCCATGGACGGAGAAGCCTAGTAGGGTACAGTCCATGGGGTCGCAAAGAGTCGGACACGACTGAGCGACTTCACCTCACCTCACCTCCTGTATTGGCAGGTGGATTCTTTACCACTGCGCCACCAGGGAAAACCCATGAGTCCCATTTTTAATCCTTACCCTCATCTGCCCCATTCCAGAACCCTCTCTGGATTTACTACTCTTTTAAATTATATCTAGATAATCCTTATTTTTCACCTCTTTACACAAAAGATGCAATACAGTACAATCACACTGGTATCTTTTGGGGGTTTTTGGTTTAATTTTATTATTTTTTTAATTGAAATACAGTTGATTTACAATATTGTTTCAGATGTACAACATAATGATTCAATATTTTTATGGATTGTACTCCATCTAAAGTTTATGAAATAACAGCTATATTTCCCTGTCTTTTGTGTTTTTTTGCTTGTTTGTCTGTTTTTCACTTAACAGCATATCTTTAGATCTGTCCAGGCTTAGAGAGCATCCTCCTCCTCCTCTCAGCTACATCTAGTCCCTTATCATACTACTTCACCATGATTTATTTAACTCACCTCCTGCTGATGGACATTTGCTTCCAAATTTGCTGTTGCAAACAATGCCGCAGTGAACAACCTTGAACAGACACCATTAAGCACCCTTGCAAGCATATCTCCAGGCTAAATTTCCCTGAGGTATTATTAATAATACTCCGTTAATTTAGGACATTCCATAGGAGGCTGTCCTAGTTTACCGAACTAATGTCTTCCCTCCCCACACCTGCCATGGGATTAGGTTTTAGGGACACTCTGGGGCTCCCACTCAAGGCAGGAAAGCTGACACCCACATGTTGAGCAGCAACCAGTTCTGTTGATGGCCCTCTGCCCATGCCAAGTCCTGGGCCAGCTCTTATTAACATATCCTGGCTGCCCTCACAGGCCTCCTGGGGCCTGTCACTTTCACCAGCTCCTTGCCAGCCTGCTTCCCCATAATGACATTGAGGAGCTTGTTGGTTTTTACCTCATACTACATTTTTTTTTTTTAAAGTATGGTTGATTTATGATGTTGTGTTAATTTCTATGGTACAGCAAAATGATTCAATTACACATATAGATACTCTTTCATATTCTTTTCCATTATGGTTTATCACGAGATACTGAATATAGTTCCCTGGGCTATACAGAAGGACCTTGTTGTTTATCCATTCTATATGTAATAGTTTGTATCTGCTCACCCACACTCTCAATTTTTCCCTCCCGCCACCACACCTTCCTTGGCAACCATAGGTCTTTTCCTTATGTTTCGTAGACATGTTCACTGTGTCGTATTTTAGATTCCACATAGAAGTGATGTCACATGGTATTTGTCTTTCTCTTTCTGACTTGCTTCACTTAGTAGGATAATCTCGAGGTCCATCCATGGTGCTGCAAATTGTATTACATTTTATACTTTCAACATGTCCTCTTCTCCATTTCATAAATAACAGCAGTCATGTGGTCTAGTTTTAAGATGCAGTAAAAATGGTTACGTTTCTCAAACTGAAACGGAATTGCTCAAGTACTGGAGTGAGTAAGGAAATGTGCCCTGGAAGGCCATTGGTTCCAATTTCCTCAAGAACCCTGTTCGTGAGCTGGAAGCCTGCCAGCTTCCCAGTAAGCCAGCGTGGGAGGTGGAGTGTCTGGCCATTTCAGGAGCGGTCAGTGTCAGAGTTGGCGCCAAGGATTGTCCACACTAGTGAAGGTCTCCAGCCTTGGCCCATCTTTAGTTCTGCTCCCCTCTCTTGCTCTAATTCCGAATCAGGGCTGGGACGAAGTTTTTGCAAGTCGGCCCCTGACTAATTAGGAACTTTCTCTTGAGCTCAAACATGCTTTTGGAAGAGGGTCTCAGCTGGGCTGCCAGGAAAGTGGGGACTGGTTGCTGGCCCATTGTGCCTCCTGAACTGTCCAGTCTGCGGGCAAAGAATGGTTATAGCAAGTGGGGGCAGGGCCACCACTGGCGCTGGGTTCTCCTGCTGTCTTTCTTTCTGCTCTTCTCTGCTCCATCCCCTGGAAGGCTTTGTTTATTTGGTTGCACTGGCTCTTGGTTGCTGCGCGCAGGCTTTCTCTAGTTGCAGCAAGCGGGTGCTGCTTTGTCATTGGAGTGTGCGGGCTTCTCATTGTGGTGGCGCTCTTGTGGAGCGCGGGCTCTAGACTCAAGAGTTTCAGCAGATGAAGCCCTCAGGCTTAGTAGTTGCGGTGCCTGGGCTACGGTGCCCTGACGCATGTGGAATCTTCCTGGACCAGGGATCGACCCCAAGTCCCCTCCATTGGCAGGTGGGTTCTTATCCACGGCACCACCAGGAAAATCCCAGAGGTCTTGAAGCCGTGTTTCAGATCATTTCTCAGAGGGCTTCATTCTTCCGTCCTATATCTAACTCATTCGTAAGTTTCTTTTTAGATCCTCTTACAATCTCTCTGAGCTTTTGGATATAATATACATTAGCTAATATTTAACTTTTTATTGAAATATAAGATCTCATACTTTCGAGTTCTTACTGTCTGTTCAGCCAGGGCACTCCGTGCTTTTCAAGTTTTAACTCAGCCCCACCATAGCTCTGTGAGGTGCAGAGACTATTATTATCCCCACTTTACAGATGAGAAAACTGAGGTGTGAAGATTGCATGACACAGGTAGTAATTAGTAAATCCTCTTACGGTATCCCCTGAGTTTCCCTTTTCTATGCACACTTGCTTGGAGTCTCTGTGTTTGTAGTCCCTTGGTTGCTGTTTCTTCACCAACTAGGATGGGAGGAGTAGATATCTCCCTCCACTTCCAAGCAAGCTTGAACATGGATTGTGCTATTAATTTATTAATACGTTGTAGCTGATGGATAAGCTTCTGAAGTCCTCTCTTCCACCCACTTGCCATTGACCTGTGCTGGCCCCTCATAGACTGGCTCTCTTCTAGACTTTTAGAAGGACCTGGTACAAACTTAACTCAGGACGTGCTGAATGGAGAACTGAAGAAGCTGTCAGATGGTCTGGAAGGCATCAAACACAGTAACGTGATGAAGCTCCTCCGAGTGGCCCTCAGTGGACAGCAGGTGAGGCAGGCGGCTGGACTGGACTGGAGCCCTCTTTTATCCACTCAGCTGACATTGACCAGTAGCACTAAGTGTAGTTTGTGGGCTACAGAGATGAATGAAACATGACCACCTCCCCTCATTCAATCATTCAACAGATGAATGAGTACCTACTGAGTACCTACCATGTGCAAGCACCATGCTAGGTGCAGTGGACCCAGTAATGAGTGAAACACACATGCTGCCCCCCTCGAGAGACCTGGCAGTTGATGGGGGAAGGGACATACCAACCCAGGGAGACCAGGCCCCGGGACCCATCCTCAGCCTCAGAAACTGAAGCTCATAAAGTGCACACCCGGCTCCTTGGGGTGTGGGCACCAGTGCCAGTGTTGGCTTGGGCGTAACTCCTGCAGCTGAGGCCGGGTGTGTGTTCCTCAGGCAGTTTAAGGCAACGTTTTCTCTTGTTTGCCCTCAGCAAGGACCTCCGGTAGCTGAGATGATGGTGTCTTTGGGACCAAAGGAAGTGCGGGAACGAATACAGAAGGTGCTCTGCAGCTAGAGAGAAGGTGGCAGGCCGCTGGAGGTGGCCGCAGGAGCTGTACTCGCAGCAGCCGCCCTCGGAGGAGAGGAGCAGGAGGCCTGGGCCCGGCAGGAGCTTGCGGAGAGAACCAGGAGTGGACACAGAGCCTCTGGGTGCACAGGTGCATTTATGGCTCCACGCCAGGCCCATCCTTATCAGCTGGCCACGGACGCCCAGACCTGTCTCACCTCCCTGAGTCTGGAAAGGAAGGCCCCACATCTGATTGTGACACCCCAGTACACAGCAGAGGTTAGGAGCTGCCTCAGAGAACAGGGGCAGCTCGAGCTTCAGTCTGCCTGGGCTGCCATGACGGAGACCACAGACTGGTGGCCTGAACAACAGGAAGTGGTTCTCTCACAGTTCTGGAGGCGGGCAGTCCAAGATCAGGGTGTTGGCAGGTTTCGTTTCTCCCGAAGCCCCTCTCCTTGGCTTGCAACAGTTGACTTGTTGCTCTCTCCTTCCACAGTCTTGCCTCTGTCTATGCCCTCAGCGTCTCTGTCTGTCCAAATGCCTTCTTCTCATGAGGACACCAGTCAGATCAGGTTAAGGCCCAGCCTCACAGCCCAGTTTGGACTTCATCACCTCTTTATCATCCCTGTCTGCAAATTCAGTCACATTCCGAGGTACTGGGAGGTTGGAGCTTCAACATGAGTTTTGTGGGGAACATTTTGTCAGCCCATATGTAACAGCTTGGCAGCAGCCTGGACTCTTGGACTCCAGTTCTCAAACCCAGTTTGACTTTGGAGCAGTGATTGACAAGCAGGCCTGAACTGTCTGTCAAACCTTCTTTGGGGCTGCCCAGGGGGAATGCTTAGGTTTTTTACTACTCTTTGTCCTTGGACTTAGGGCAGCCTGTGTCTCCCTTCCCGAAAGGCTATATCTTCCTCTTTTCCAGTTCTCCAGAACAAGTCCTTAGACTGGAGACCTTCATTCTGCCTATTTTGCATCTTCATATTCACCACCTCCTTCCACCCATTGTTTGTAAATCACTGTCTGAGGGTTTCTGAAATGAGATGTTCTTGGGGTGAATAGGAATAACTCAGCGAAAGGAGGATGGTATCTGGCTACAAGGCCCCCTACAGGGTTTCTGGGCTTCCCCTTTGTGGCCCCCAGTCATCTTCATCACTACCTCCTGGCATTCACATTGAAGAGGACTGCCTTGTGTGATGTCTCGTGGCTTCTGTCTTGTTCCACATGGTGAAGACACTCAAACAGATACGGATCAGAGGACTCCTGACAACAGACGTATGAATGGGCCATCATGGAAGTCAGTCTTCCAGTCCCGGTCAAGCAGCCGGGGCTGACAGATGACAGCAACGCTGGGTGACGTTTGACTGCAGCCTTCCTGAAAGATCCTAAACCAGAACCACTAAACAGAGTTGCTTCCAAATTTCAGGCACACAGTTATGAGTTAATAAATATTTATTGTTTAAAGCCACCAGGCTTTAGGATTATTTGTCACCCAGCAGTAGATTGCTAATACACTGTCCTTGTCCAGAGGAAGAGGGAAAGGGGATTAAAGAATTTGCTGAGTTTCACAGAGACCTAATCATTATTTGAAAAGTACATCACGTACTTTGATGACAAGCAGTGAAAACCAGTTCTGCCTAGCTTAGGTTTTTTGGAGACTTTATAGGAGTTTAAATTTCTGAGAAAGTCAAAGAATCTATGGGAAAACCAGAGAACCAGATCTTGGAAAAGACAGAAGCCAGGGAAGCTCTGATCATGTGGGCCACCACAGGAGCTCATGGCCAGTCTTGTCTGTGTTCTTCAATGGGAACACATTAACTCTTAGATATTTTCTGTTGTGGTTCCTCTGTACTTTTCCCACTCAGTTTTGGATGTGACTCAGCTAAAGATTCAGATTCTAAGAAGAGGGTTCTGGTTGGGCTAACTGAGTCCATGTTACCATTCCTCAGCCAGGAATAGGTGGTCCCTCGGGGATGATATCCAACAGAGGAAAAGTTCCCACGGAGAAGTAGGGTACTTTTTCCAGAAGAAGGGGTAATGGCAGAAACAAGTATTGCACTGAAAGGACATATATTGTGCATTTACATGAGCCTCAACTACTTGTGGGTTTTAAATTATACTGGTAAACATTTTAGTCCATGTGTTTGAATCTTTAGTCCTTTGAATCTTCCCATTAGGCATTATTATTGTTGTTGTTTCTGTGTTTCACATAGGGAAACTGGGGCTCAGCAAAGTTGATCAACTCTGAGGGTTTAGCATGAGGCATTTGACAACCCAGAGTCCAACCTCAACTCTTGACTTGAGTGACATCATAGCTTCCAGTTCTAAGATATCAAATATGCTTATGAGAAACTCTAGCTTTCAGTGAGGGAATGTGGCTGTTCTAACAAAGTGGGTGATCAGACTGCTGAGTTGATAAAGATGTGGCCACTTCCTCATTTGGAGTGAGTTGTCTGAGAAGCAGCACGTATCTTCTGCTCTGGGGTTTTGCTCAGATCAGAAGAAATGTGTCAGAGGACTTCAAAGATTTTAAATAACCTCAGGTCCATCCCCCAGTGCTTTTTTGAGTGAAGTGAAGCAGTGAAGGTCGTGGAGGCCAGAAGCTGGTTCTGCTACTTACTCACTGTGGCTTCTGAAGCTCAGTTTCCTCATGTACCATGGGGATAACAATTGTGTATATCTAAACAATTTGTAAGAATCAAAATAGTTGAGAGATCAAGATCTTAAAACAAGGCCTGGCACTCAGTAAATGTTTCAGTAAATGTTATCTCTTACCATCACCCTCATCACCAGTATTTTCATTCTTGGAAATGCTGGTTGCAAAACATAGAAACAGACCCAGCCTAACTTAAACCATGAGAGGAATTTACTGAAAGAATTAGGACAAATCCAAAAGCAGGACTCCCAGCTGGACCTTACAAGAGACTTGATCTCTAACCAGTAACTCCTCAGAACTCAAGACACTCAGCATTGTCCCTCTGAATCTGCAGTTTGTAACCATTTCTGTCTGGGTGTCTGCTTCCCTCATCTTCCTTCTGCAGGCTGGCTTTTTTTTTTTTTTCTTTTTAATCTCTGCACTTGTCCAACAACTGCCCCAGCCCTAAAGCTGAGTCATCTCCCCTCCGATACCCTGGCAATTCAGTAACTAGTATTCTATGTCCAAAATCCTAGGAAAGAATCTAATTGGCCTAGCTTGGGTCAGCTGTCTACCTCTGGTCCAATCAACTGTGGCCAGTGGGACAGAATCATGTAATGCAGTCATGGCTGCAGGAGACCCACTCTAGTAATCAGTACAGCCGTTCTGCCCCTGGGCATACTCTCTTAACATGGAGTTTACAGAGTACCCTTGCCAGAAAATTACTGTTATTCTGTAGCCAACTTTAGAATCTCATTCATCATTGTCTTTATCTAGCTTATTTTTTTCTCATAATGCTTATTAATATATGAAATTACTGAGTTGTACATGTTTACTGTCAATCTTACTCTCAAGAGGATAAGATTGAGGCAGGCAGGCAGTTTTTCTTATTCTTGGTTGTAACCATAGTACCTGGCACGTTGCCTGACAAATAGGGAGTCAGGTAAGGTCTCAGGGTGGAACAACAACAACAAAAAATGTTCAAGTCCTTCATCAGTTAGATCAGTTTCTTCAGAAGTGGCAATCATCAGCTGGTCTAACCCTCCCAGATTCCATCAGTTTCCCAGGATGACTTTCATTGACGATGGGGATTCCAACAGTTTCCCAGTTGTACAATTGCATGGAATCCAGCTATCTCTAAGAGACCAATCTTTGACAAAGACTGATGTGAAGATTTAAGATGGAATAGTTCAATATAGAGGGATGTTTAGTGGGAGCTAAATTAGAAATTGTCTAATTGATTAATTAATATTTTTCTCATGATAAAATTCCCTAACTTCCCAGGGGCCAGGATAATAAATACTTAGAAAATGAAGGGACTTCCTTGGTGGTCCAGTGGCTAAGACTCCATGCTCCCAATGCAGGGGGCTCAGGTTCAATCCCTGGTCAGGGAACTAGATCCCATATGCCCAGGTTATAGAGTTCGCATGCCACAACTGACACTCAGCATAGCCAAATAAGTAATTTTTTAAAATTTATTTGAATTCAGTTATTTGTAATTGAAGGATAGTTGCTTTACAGTATTGTGTTGGTTTTACCAAACATTTTTTTTTTTTTAATGAGAACTTTCTGGATTAGAGCAGAACCCAGAGAAGGAAGTTCATGGTATGTCCATGGGTATCAGAGGACTTTATAGATGAACTTTGAACTGGGTTCTGAGGGACAAGTAGGAGTTTCCAGGTCAGTGGGAATTGGAAGGGTATTGACTGGAGTCATGGGTAGGAGCTGAAGGAGTGAGGTAAGTGGCTGAAAATCCAGCCAGAGGGGAAATCCAAACAGCCTTGATGCCAGGTCAAAGGCATCAAGGTACCATTCACTACAAATAACAAAACATCCAGATTCAAACAAGCTTAAACAAGAAGATTCAGTGTCCCACAAAGCAGGAAGTGCAGGGGTACGGCAGGCTCTGGGGTTGGTTAATTAAGCGTTCAGTGACCTCGCGGAGGTCTGAGGGACTTCTGGTCTCTGCTTGATGGGCCCCAGCATTGGCGATAGCCTCTGGTTGGTTTTCTCCGCTCACTATTGGCCGCCTGAAGCGCTCAGGCCCCTCTGCACTTCCTCTTTCATGCTGTTAGAGCGTGGCTTTCTGTGGCGCTCTCCCTAAAAGCGTGGAAACCTCTCTCCAGCACCTTCCCCTACATGACTTCTCCATTCTTGAATGCATCCCTTCTGGGGAGGTGGGTGGGGAGCCCTCGTAGGTCAGCTAGACCCAGAGCTGGGGCTGGGGCCAGCTCTTCTCTGGGTTCCTGGACAAAAGCGGGGGTCCATTAGAGAAGACATGAATTGTGTCTTCATGAAGTGGAAAGTGAAGAGCCACTGACATGCTTCAAGCAGGGAAGTGACAAGATCAAATTTGTGTGTGTGTGTATGTGTTTTCCAGATTTGTGTTTTTTTGATTGATCATTCCAGCAGCTTTGCTGAACTGAGATTGGAGTGGGGCTGGCCCAGGAGCTTGGAGCCCTGATAGGAAAATGAGGCACGAGGGACTTCCCTGGTGGTCCAGTGGTTAAGAATCCACCTTCTAATGCAGGGGACACCGGTTCAATCCCTGGGTGGGGAACTAAGATTCCACATGCTGCAGAGCAACTAGAGAGCCCTCCGTTACTACGGAGCCCCCATGCTCTAGAGCCCGGGCTCTGCAGCAAGAGAAGCCCAAGAGCCGCAACTAGAGCAAGCCTGAGCACTGCAGTGAAGAGACCCTTCACAGCCAAAATTTTAAAAGAGAGTAAAAAAAAAAAAACGAAGCATGGAAGGGGGAAACATGATAAAGCCATTTTTTGTCATCACAGCCCGGCACTTCCTCCTCTAACTTTGCTGCTTCACTTCACTCATCCTTGCCTCATGAGCCCCTTTCGCTGTTCCCCAGCCATGTAAGCCTGCCTTCTAGCCACATTCTGGCTGGAATACTCTTGTTTATCTGCTCTTTGTCCTTTTGCCTGGTGTCTCAGTGTTCAGATCTCCGCTTCACTATCCCCTCTTCAGGAAAGCCTCTGACTCCCCCTAGAACCTCTCCTTCCTCTGCCGTTAATCGTCAACATCCTATTCTTTTCCAGGGAACACAGTCGAATTGAATGTGTAAATATTGGGTAAGTAGTTCAGCAGTTATTTGTTAGTGTAGATTATAACGTCCATAAGAGCAGAGACGTGATCTGTCTTGCTCACCACTAGACCCCCCCAGTGCTGAGAATGGTGCCTGTTCACGTAGTCGGTGCTCAGTAAATACTGAGTAGACAGGCCAGACACATACCTGATTGGATGGATAGTCAGGGTGAGCGCTCAAGTTCACTGTGCTCAGTCGCTGTCATGTCCGACTCTTTGCAACGCCATGGACTGACTAGCCCGCCAGGCTCCTCTGGATTCTCCAGGTAAGAATATGGAGTGAGTTGCCATGCCCTCCTCCAGGGGATTGTCCCAACCCACAGATCAAACGCAGGCCTCCTGCATTGCAGGCGGATTCTTTGCCATCTGAGCCACAGGAGAAGCCAAGGAATACTGGAGTGAGTAGCCTGTCCCTTCTCCAGGGGATCTCCCCGGCCCAGGGGTCGAACCAGGGTCTCCTGCATGGCAGGTGGATTCTTTTAACAGCTGAGCCACCAAGTGCACAGTCATATGTTTAGCCTGGGTACTATTTTGCAGTGTTCAGAAACTTCACATCGTTTGTGGTTACTATTTTCACTAGTGAATTACAGGATGTGCATTTTTTTAAATATAGAAGGCAAAGAAGCCTAACTTGGCACTCAGTAAACTCATGATCACACCCTGGGGATCTCTAGCTTAGTCTTCATATATGGGCAAAATGTTGGGGTCTCAGGCCTACATGCTGTCTCCTCTGCCCCCTACTACCCCTCCCGCAACCCTGATTGCAATAGGACAGCCCAGGCAAGGAGGGGCAGCCTCTTGTCTGAGTCCATTCTGTCCTGTCTTCCTTCATTTATTTCACAGTTACCTACTGTGTGCCAGCCCCTGTTAAGCCTAAGGGTGTGAGAGGAATTAGACAAAGCCTTGTTGATTGTGGGGGTAAGACTCCACAGATGTGTGTTCATTCCTTTCCTTAAGCTTTTAAAAATAAAACACAAAAGATAAGGCTCCTGCCTCAAAGAGATCACCATCTCATAGCTGACTGACAGTTACAAAATTGCAAGTGTGGACGTGGTGGAGGAGGGGCAAGCAAAGTGATACAGGGATGTGAGTATCCTTGGGTGTCCGGAGCCAGACAGGAAATGCTTTCTTTTTTAATTGATTTTTTAATTAAAATTTTTTTTAATTTTAAAAAATATTTTAAATTTATTTTAATTGGAGGCTAATTACTTTATAATATTGTAGTGATTTTTGCCATACATTGAAATTAATCAGCCATGGGTGTACATGTGTTCCCCATACTGAACCCCTCTCCCACCTCCTTCCTCATCCCATCCCTCAGGCCTGAGCACCCTGTTTTTTTAATTAAAATTTTAGTTTATTATATTTTATTTTATTTGTTTTTTAAAGCCACACCGTGGGGCTTGTGGGATCTCAGATCCCCGACCAGGAATCAGACACGGGCCCTCTGCAGGGAAAGTGTGGAGTCCTAACAGTGGATTGCTAGGGAAGTCCCAGGAAATGCTTTCTTGGCAAGGAGTTGGATTGTTGTTTTTTACTTTTAATTTCAGATAAACAGTTAATAATTTTTTAAGTATGTCCCAAGCAATATTTGTGACATTCTTATGCTAAAAATTATTTGTAATTGTATGCTGTGCTTAGTCTCCCAGTCATGTCCGGATTCTGTACGACCCTATGAACTGTAGCCCACCAGGCTTCTCTGACCATGGAGATTCTCCAGGCAAGAATACTGGAGTGGGTTGCCATGTCCTCCTCCAGGGGATCTTACCAACCCAGGTCTCCCACATTTGCAGGCAGATTCTTTACCGTCTGAGCCACCAGGGAAGCCCAGGAATACTGGAGTGGGTAGCCTATCCCTTCTCCAGGGTACCTTCCCTACCCAAGGATTGAACCGGGGTCTCCTGCATTGCAGGCATATTCTTTACCAGCTGAGCTACCCAGGAAGCCCCTTGTAATTGTATCAGTTCAGTTCAGTTCAGTCAGTCAGTCATGTCCGACTCTTTGCCACCCCAAGAATTGCAGCACACCAGGCCTCCCTGTCCATCACCAACTCCCGGAGTTCACTCAGACTCAAGTCCATCAAGTCAGTGATGCCATCCAGCCATCTCATCCTCTGTCGTCCCCTTCTCCTCCTGCCCCCAATCCCTCCCAGCATCATAATCTTTTCCAGTGAGTCAACTCTTCTCATGAGGTGGCCAAAGTACTGGAGTTTCAGCTTTAGCGTCATTCCTTCCAAAGAAATCCCAGGGCTGATCTCCTTCAGATGGACTGGTTGGATAGGGGTGGGCGAAATGGGTGAAAGTGATCAGAAGGTACAAACAGAAAGTTATAAAGTAGCCAAGTCCTGGGGATGCAATGAACAGCATGGTGACACTAGTTAATACTGCACGGAATATTTGAAAGTTTCTAAGAGTAGATTTTACAAGATTTTATAAGCCTTTATAAGTTCTTATCACAAAAGAAAAACATTTGAAACGATGTGTGGTATTGAATACTAACTAGACGTGGTGATTGTTTTGCAAGATATACGAATATCAAATCATGTTGTACACCTGAAACTACTACATATTATATATGTATGTCATTATACATCAAAATAGAATAATAAGATACAGTGCACAATGAATGTAATGCACTTGAAAGTGAAAATGTTAAGTCGCTCTGTCGTGTCCAACTGTTTGTGACCCTTTGGACTGTAGTCTGGCAGGGTCCTCTGACCATGGTATTTTCCAGGCAAGAATGCTGGAGTGGGTTGCCATTCCCTTCTCCAGGGGATCTTCCTGACCCAGGGATCGAACCCGGGTCTCCCACATTGCAGGCGGATTCTTCACAGTCTGAGTCACCTGGGAAGCCTCATGCCCAAAATCATCCTCACCCCTGCCCTGCCCAGGTCCATGGAAAAATTGTTTTTCATGAAACTGGTCCCTGGTGCCAAAAGGTTGGGGAATTAGATAGACATGGCCCCTGCTTATGAAAGTTCATTGTCCAGAAAGAAGAGACAGACCACGGGCCATGCATATGACATAGGAAAGGAAATGGAAAACAGAAGGGAGCTTGGGCAGGAAGGGCTGTACAGACACGCAAGAGGGGTCCTAGGAAGGCTGGTGAGGGTAACAGCATTGTTTGGTCTGAAACCAAAGCTTCTGCACCCAACCACTACACAGAACTCCCAAACCACTTCCTGACCGCCTACTTACCTTTAACCTTTCAGTTGTGGTCTCTCAAGCATTGACTAGAGGAAGAATGATTAGATTCTTATACTTCACCCCACTTCCTAGGTTCAGAGAATCTGCCTTCCAATGCAGGAGACACAGGAGATGTGGGTTCAATCCCTGGGCTGGGAAGATCCCCTGGAGGGAGGAAACAGTAACTCATTCCAGTATTCTCGCCTGGAGAATCCCATGGACAGAGGAGCCTGGCAGCTACAGTCCATCGGGTCACAGAGACTCAGCTGGAGTCTTTGTGAATGGCTGAAGCGACTTAAAGTGAAAGTGTTAGTCGCTCAGTCAACCCCAAGGACTGTAGTCTACCAGGCTCCTCTGTCCATGGGATTCTCCAGGCAAGAATACTGGAGTTGGTTGCCATTTTCTTCTCCAGGGGATCTTCTCAACTGAGGGGCTGAACCCAGGCCTTGCGGATTGCAGACAGATTCTTTACCATGGAGCCACCGAGGAAGCCCAGAAACGACTGCCGTTCAGTTCAGTTCAGTGGCTCAGTCGTGTCCAGCACTTTGCGACCTCGTGGACTGCAGCACACCAGGCCTCCCTGTCCATCACCAACCACTGGAGTTCACTCAAATTCTTGTCCATTGAGTCAGTGATGCCACCCAACCATCTCATCCTCTGTCGTCCCCTTCTCCTTCTGCCTTCAATCTTTCCCAACATCAGGGTCTTTTCAGATGAGTCAGTTCTTCTCATCAGGTGGCCAAAGTATTGGAGTTTCAGCTTCAGCATCAGTCCTTCCAATGATTATTCAGGACTGATTTCCTTAGCATGTACTGGTTGGATCTCCTTGCAGTCCGAGGGACTCTCAAGAATCTTCTCCAACACCACAGCTCAAAAGCATCAATTCTTCGGTGCTCAGCTTTCTTTATAGTCCAATGCTCACATCCATACATGACTACTGGAAAAACCATAACTTTTGCTAGATGGACCTTTGTTGGCAAAGTAATGTCTCTGCTTTTCAATATACTGTCTTGCTGAGAAGCAACTTACCACACATGCAAAATAATTCCCAGGCCCCAAGTTAGGTAACACAGAGGGTGTGCTGTGGACAACGTGTTGTTGTTCAGTTGCTCAACTGTGTCTGACCCTTTGTAACCCCATGGACTGCACTCACCAGGCTCCCTGTCCTTCACCATCTCCCAGAGCTTGCTCATGTCCTTTGAGTCAGTGATGCCATCCAACCATCTTGTCCTCTGTTGTCCCCTTCTCCTTCTGCCTTCAGTCTTTCCCAGCATCAGGGTCTTTTCCAATGAGTTGGCCCTTTGCATCAAGTTGCCAAAGTATTGTAGCTCAGCATCAGTCCTTCTATTGAATATTCAGGGTTGGTGTCCTTTAAGATTGACTGGTTTGATCTTGCAGTCCAAAGGACAATGTGTATTTTCATTAATTTCATACAGAATTTCCTTGATATGAATAATGGTATAGATTGAATCAAATTGGCATGCTGAAGTGCTAATGTCCCTGTGATGGTATTTGAAGTGGGTGCTGTGGGAGGTAATTAGGCTTAGCTGTGGTCCTGGGGTGCATCCCTCATGATGGAATTAGTGCCCTAAGAGGAAGTGATTAGAGTGTGCTGTCTCTCCACCCTGTGAGGACAAGAAAGCAGCACTCTGCAAACCTGGAATCAGGTTGTCAACAACACCTGGATCTTGGACTTGCCAGCCTCCAGTGGGAAATAATCGTCTGTTGTTTAGGCCACTCAACCTTTAGTATTTTGTTGTATCAGTCCAAGTTTACTAAGACAGGTCACGACTGTATAATTTTCATATAGAAAAGTACTACAGGCAACAGTCTGTGAGATGGAGATGTGTGTGGCTGGATCTATCTTGAAGCTAACATGGCACAGCAAATGTACTTTGAAACTTGTGTGTTTATTTGGGGCAGGGATGGGGCCTAAATTCCTATGGATGCATGCATGCTAAGTCGCTTCCGGCATGTCCGACTCTTTGTGACACTATGGACTGTAGCATGTCAGGCTCCTTTATCCATGGGGTTCTCCAGACAAGAATACTAGAGTGGGTTGCCATGCCTTCATCCAGGGGATCTTCCCAATCTAGTGATCGAACCTGCATCTCATGTCTCCTGCATTCACAGGTGGATTCTTTTAGCGCCACCTGAGAAGAGGTGGCAAGAATACACAGAAGAACTATACAAAAAAGATCTTCATGACCCAGATAATCATGATGGTGTGATCACTCATCTAGAGCCAGACATCCTGGAATGTGAAGTCAAGTGGGCCTTAGAAAGCATCACTACGAACAAAGCTAGTGGAGGTGATGGCATTCCAGTTGAGCTATTTCAAATCCTGAAAGATGATGCTGTGAAAGTGCTGCACTCAATATGCCAGCAAATTTGGAAAACTCAGCTGTGGCCACAGGACTGGAAAAGGTCAGTTTTCATTCCAATCTCAAAGAAAGGCAATGCCAAAGAATGTTCAAACTACTGCACAATTGCACTCATCTCACATGCTGGTAAAGTAACGCTCAAAATTCNTCCAACCAGTCCATTCTGAAGGAGATCAGCCCTGGGATTTCTTTGGAAGGAATGATGCTAAAGCTGAAACTCCAGTACTTTGGCCACCTCACGCGAAGAGTTGACTCATTGGAAAAGACTCTGATGCTGGGAGGGATTGGGGGCAGGAGGAGAAGGGGACGACAGAGGACGAGATGGCTGGATGGCATCACGGACTCGATGGACGTGAGTCTGAGTGAACTCCAGGAGTTGGTGATGGACAGGGAGGCCTGGCGTGCTGCAGTTCATGGGGTCGCAAAGAGTTGGACACGACTGAGCGACTGAACTGAACTGAGAAGACCCTAAACTCCTATAGCCACCTCTTATTGCTTCCACTGTTCATCTGGCCATTCGACAAGTATTTATCAGCACTGGTGTGCCAGGCACGACCCGAGGTAAGTGGAAACATAGAAGTGCACAAAGTTCCTGCCTGTATTAGTGGGGTGAAGCAGGTAATGGAGTACAGAGCACTTGAGCTTCAGAGGAAAATTACCCATTATCTAGAGAGCACACCTTTCCAGTGCCTAGCCTTTCCTTCACTGTCCTAGAGATGTCTTACAACTATGACAGCAATGCAAATAATTCTTGCCTAGAAACATGCAAATTGGGGAATTCCCCGGTGTCTCCAGTGGTTAGGACTTCGGGCTTCCACTGCAGCGGGCTGGCATTAGATCTCTGGTCAGGGAACTAAGATCCTTGTAAATCTCACTGAGAGGCCTTGAATGAAAAGGGAAAAAGCAAATGAATATATAAAATGCAAATTAACTCTGGGCTTCTTTTGTGTCTATTTGCATATCTGTTGCAACACTCCTTTATTCTGTATAAATTTGCCCTTTTCCTGACTTCTCTTGAACGTTCGGATTATAACATCTGCTTGGTTCTCTCATTTAATTAGTGTTAAATACTTAACATGTGTTCATTTTCTAATATATGAGAATCATGACTTTTTTTGTGGGGTGGTGGGGTGGGTGGCGATTATCCTTTGACATAATGAGTAAGTGCCTAGCACGCTCATGGTGTAATGTATTATGGAGAAAATAAAGCAGAGTATAGAGGTAGGTGGTGGTCCGGAAAAACCGTCCGGAATAAAAATGCTAGAGAATTCATTATCTGAGACTCAGATTAACGGGGCGTCGTCTGTTTTATCTGGCAAGTCTTGCGAGGTTGACTTGAATTCTGATCTGGTTGCGGGTCTGGATAACCAGCCCGCGAGGCCGCCTAGCGCTAAGCGGAAGGCTCTCGGCGGGGCTGAGCCCACCTGCCCGGGCCTGCGCGGAGGCGGGACCTGGTCGGTGGGCGTGACCGCACCGGCCCCGCCCCGTCACGTGCCGGCCCCCGCCTGCCGCGTCGGCAGCCCCGGAACGCTGCAGACGCCCGGGGCCGAAGCGCAGGGGCGGCCGTGGCCTCGGCGGCGGGGGCTGGGCCCATGGCGACGGCGACGGCGGTGGCGGCGGGGGCCGGCGCCGCGGCGGGAGCTGAGTCGGCCGAGGGGCCCCGGGTGCCGGCAGCGGCGCTGGAGCTGTGGCTCAGTGAGTAGCCGGGGCTGCCTCTCGGCTCGGGCGCGGCGCTCCACGTGAGGCCTCGCTTCCCGCCTCCCCGGGCCTTTCTTCTGAGGCTGGCGGGTGGACAGGTGGCCGCGGGAAGGCTGGCGCCCGAGGAGGCAGGCAGGGCCCGGCACGGGTGGGAGGATCTCCTCGGCGGGCCTGGAGAGGAACCCCAGGAATCTGCCGCGGCTGCGGGCCCGAGGCTAGGCGCTCTGCGCCCCCCTGCCCCCATCGCGGTGCATAAACACTGTTAACAACATAATGGCTACGGTTTATTGGGCTTCGCTTATATGCCAAGGGCTTCCCTGGTGGCTCAGAGGTTAAAGCGTCTGCCTCCAATGCGGGAGACCTGGGTTCGATCCCTGGGTCAGGAAGATCCCCTGGAGAAGGAAATGGCAATCCACTCCAGTATTCTTGCCTGGAGAATCCCATGGATGGAGAAGCCTAGTAGGTTACAGTCCACGGGGTCGCAAAGAGTCGGACACGACTGAGCGACTTCACCTTCACCTTATATGCCAAACACTGCTATCGGGCATTTCAGCCACTGTTAATCCTTATTACGACCCCTAGAGACAGCTTCGGTTACTAACCTCGTTTTAGAGAAGGGCACTTTTAGACTTAGCTGTGTAACACACCCATCCTCCCGGAAAGAACTCTTTCTGGCTCCCGACTTTAATGTCAAAAGAAGCCCTTTAAACCTTTTGTGCGAGTTCCTTCTATTGTCTCACGTAAGACTCTTGGCAGTCCTAGGGGTAGTTACTGTCCCTGCGTTACCGATTGGGGTCTTGAAATTCCAAGAGAACAAAGCATATACTCCTTGTATTGGGCTCTGTTGTGTGCTGGGAGTACTAAGATGCGTAAGGCAGAGCCCTTGCTCACAAAGATATATTTAAGTAGGTGATAGAAGCCGATAGGAGCAGCACTTTGCTACGTTAAGGCAAATGGGAGGGATACTGGGCTTGTTTAAGGTGCCGTGGTGGGAGTTGATTTGTTTACGAGGGAATCGTCTCAGGGGACATAGCATTTGAGTGGACAATGGAGGCGACAACATTTCAGATGCAGGAAACTGCATGTGCAAAGCTGGGGGAAAGGAGAGTGTGGAGCATTCTGGGAGGAAGGAAGTCTGCCGCAGGAGTGCAAGGCCTAAAGAGACTGCATGGCTAATTGGGGTGAGATCGTAAAGGGTCTTGTGGGCTGCAGAAAGGAGTTCAGAGTTTATCCTTGATGTAGTCGGGAAGATGTCAGGGCCTGGAACTCTGATCAAGCGTGCCTGCACGCTCAGTCTTGGCTCACTCTTTAGCGGCCCGGTGGACTGTAGCCCGCCAGGCTCCTCTGTCCATGGGATTTCCCCGGGCAAGAATGCTGGAGTGGGTTGCTATTTCCTACTCCAGGGGATCTTTCTGACTGCCTCCTGCACAAGCAGGCGGATTCTTTACCGCTGTGCCCCCTGGGAAGCCCCTCCGATCAAGTACCTCTGTTAAAAGCATCACCTGCAGCTGTATGAAGAGCTGAATTGTTTAGGGATGGGAGAGTCCAGGCAGAGAGTAGATGAAAAGCTCTTCTGGTAGTGTGTTGGGACTGAAGTACAAAGGTATTGGGATGGAGAGTAGAAATAATTAGCTAGATCAATCAGCAGCCTTACTGCATTAGAATAGAGGCAGGGGACCAGAGGGATCAAGGTTGGATTGCAGGTTTCAGGCTCAGGTAACTGGTTACAGATGCTTCACTTGTGGAGTTTGAGGTGCTTGTGGCACAAAGAGAAGCTCTCTGGGCAGTTGGTTGACTCCAGAGAGGGTAACAATTGGAGGTCAACTTGAGACCTTCAGTTCATTAGCAGTGAGCTTGTCTGTGCGCATTAGGAAGAACAGAGTTTGCGCATGGAGCATCTCAACATGGAAGAAGCAGGATTGGGAGGCATGGGTGCTGGGGTGGGAAAGCAGTGCTGAGAGAGAAGGTGGAGCCTACAGGCTGCTGGGAGAGGGCGAGCTGCAGGTCTGTAAGGAAGGTGTAGTTGGTAGGTGGTTTTGCTGCTGAGAAAGAGAGGAGGAGGATGGGGGAACTTGGCATTTGGCAACTGAAAGATTACTGAGTTATCTCAGTGTTAAATGGTGGGGACAGAAAGAAGGTGGTTGACTAGAAGGCAGTGGAGTTGCAAAAGTCAAGTGGGCTGGGTTACAGACCAGCCGACCGCTGACCCAGGTGGGGGAGAAAAAGGGAACCAAGACTGTTTAGGAGGGGATCCTTAAGCTCCAGCTGTTTTAGGCCATTGTGGTCCTAAAGTTCTGAGATCTTCCAGTCGTTCGGGTAGGGTTAGAACCTATCCCAACAGCACAGACCCCCTTCCCAGTCCAGCAACCAAAAATGCCTCCAGATGTGCCCTGGGACAGAGGGCCCACCTCTTCCCCCTGCACCTGAGATCCTCTGAGTTTGGGCTTTGGAGTGTTGACTGCAGAAATGTATCTTGTAGTCTTTGTGGTTGTGCGGTTTCCACCTCCCTGCCCCTGCCTGCCACAGGAGCAAAGAAAGTAACTGTTGAACCAGACTTGTGGGGGCTGGGGCCCAGTGGACTTGGTACGTGGATGGACGTGCGCTAGAGAGGCTGGTGGTGGGGCGAGGACTGGAGTGTGGTTGAAGGAAAGTCCCTGAGTCTAGGCTGGATGGAGAAGGAAGTCACTCCAGGGGCACGTGAAGACCCCAGAGCTCATCTAACTGATGGATCTTACCTCAGCAAGCAAGGCAGCTGTGTCCCTAAGGCTGGAATGTAATAGCCCCGCTGCGGTTCAGATGGTAAAGAATCTGCCTGCAACGCATAAGACCCAGGTTCGACCCCTGGGTCAGAAAGATCCCCTGGAAAAGGAAATGGCAACCCCACTCCGGTATTCTTGCCTAGAGAATGCCATGGAGAGAGGACCCTGATGGGCTACAGTTCATGGGGTCTTAAAGAGTCAGACTCGACTGAGCGACTGGCTCCTTGGGGTTGTGAGGATCAGGGGAGTTCGTGCGTCTCAAGCACATGGAACAGTGCCTGTGCACAGTGCTAGCTATTATCGTCACTGGTCTTCTTAGTAGAGAGTGGAAGAAATGAACTCATACTGTTTGCCAGAAAAGGAAAAACACTGGACCTAGAATTGGGAAGCAGTAGTTCCCGAAAGGAACGCCAGGAACCTGTTTCACCAGAAGCTCAAGCTTTAAAAATACAAGTAGCAGCTTCTGGGCGTTTTGCAGCCCCCCCCACTCCGCCCCCCACCACTTAGTTTATTTTGGGCGTTGTTCCACATGACTGCATTTAGAGCTGCCTCCTCCTTGTTAATGAAAAGCCTCCTGTGCCCGGTGGCGTGGGGTGCTATACTCGATTTAACCAGCGGAGTCTCGACTATTAGCAGCGCTGGGGCCTCCTGGGCCCAGCTCTGCTAGTGCTGCCAGGGAGGCATTAACTTAGTTGGATGCTCTGTAATCTTTCTTCTTCCATCTGCTTGAATCTACTCCCAGGTGATAAGTCCTGTCCTCCAGCCTCACTTTTCTGCCTCCCTTGGGGATGAGAGTGGTCTGGATTTCGATCTATTTATATTCTCCCAGCTTCTCTAGAACTGAGCTGATTCTTTATCTCGGACCCATCATTGCTATGCTGGATCTTGGCCTTTCAGCACTGCTTGCCGTCCGGGTTGGTGTGTATCTGCCCCACGCAGTGCATACTCACTGCCGCAGGACTGAGTTCTAAGTGTTCTCAAGGTGACTGCTTCCCCACAGCCCCACGGCTCCCCTGACTAGCACTGGCTGCTCTTAACGCCAGGGTCATGGCCCTGGGGTGGGGGGGTGGCTGATGATGGATGATTTGGCTTTTGAATTAGTCACTGTTAGATGAACCATTCAGGGAATTCCCTGGCGGTCCAGTGGTTGGGATTTAGTGCTTTCTCCGCTGTGACCTGGGTTCAGTCCCTGGTCGGGGAACTAAGATTCTGCAGACTCGCAGCAGGCCCCCTAACCACCCCCCACCACCCTGGGGGGGGGGGGCGGGGGGAAGCCATTTCACTCACAGCTGGAGGGCTCGGCTGTCTTCTTTTTTTTTAATTTTTAAAAAATTTAAAATTTTAAAAAATCCTCTGGGAATTATTGTCTCAGGACCTGCTCAAGGCCGCTGAAATAGCTTGGCAGGATGGGATTAGGTGTTTGGAGACCCAGTTATTTCAGAACTGGAGTAGCCATCTCCTGGTGTCAGCAGTATGTCCAGCCAACTGGTCAGACTTTGAATAGTGAAAGATGAATCATTCATTCATTAGTAGATATCCTTGCTGATGACTGTCTGGGTGCTGGAGGGTGGGAAGGTGAATGAGACAGGCCTCCTTCCTGCCTTAGGGAGCTGATAACTTAGTGGTAAAAAGGTCAAAGAACCTAGTTCCCAAAAGAGGCCCCGTCTTGGTCAGAGATCTGCAGACTGACATTTGGGCCGTGGAATTGGGCAGACCTGAGATTTTTTTTGTCATTTTCCAGTTTTGTGACTGGGCAGATTTCTTCATCTATAAAATGCTGAGCTCACATTAGTACCAGCTTCAGTTTTCTGAGGATCACAGGAAAGGGATGCTAGGAAAGCACTCAGCGTCATGTCTGACACAAAGCAAGTTCTTAAAGTTGGGGGGGAACAGCAGCTATGACTATTATTGCAGTTATTTGGGAGCTGTGAAAAACCTTGAGGGAATCCTTACGGTATAGATATAGCAAATTAAAAAACTTGCTTACTTTTTAGATCTTTTTGCTGCTTTGCCCTGGTTATGGGTTTAGAACATTATTTAAGCTTGTAGAGGTTTTTTTTTTTTTTCTTCCCTTCCTTTTTTTGGAAAACCTGGTGACTTGGTGGTAGGGGAGGAGGGAGAGAGCTGGATTCTGCTTGATGAACAGGGTCCTACCTGCTCTTCTCTGCCTCTGGGTCATAGAGCACGGCTCCCCAAACCCCCGGGCCACAAACCGGTACTGGTCAGGTTGCGGCAAGTAAGGAATCGGGCTGCACAGCAGGCGGTGAGCGGCGGGTGAGCGAGCGAAGCTTCACCTGCTAGTATATTTACAGCCGCTCCCCGTCATTATTGCTGCTCGAGCTCCACCTCCTGTTGGATTAGTGGTGGCATTAGATTCTCATATGAGAGCCGACGGTTAATGTAATGTGTTTGAGTTATCCTGAAACCACCTCCCCCACCCCACCCCCTCCTCGTCTGTGGAAAAATTATTTTCCGTGAAACTGGCCCCTGGTGTCCAAAAGGTTGGGGAACTGCTGTCACAGAGTCATGTGTTGAGGTCTGAAAGTCTTTTAGGTGTCAAGCTTGACCTTGTCGTGAACTGGAGCTTTGTGAAGTTTTAAAGATACAGAAAGAAGTAGTTCGGATGAGTCAGATCTCCTTTTTTCATTAATTTTTATTGGAGTATCGTTGTTTTACAGTCTCGTGTTAGTTTCTGCTCTACAGCAAAGCGAGTCAGTTACGCATATGCATATATCCGCTTCTTTTTAGATTTCCTTCCCCTTTAGGTCACCACAGAGCATCGAGTAGAGGTCCCTGTACAGTAGAGTCAGATCTCCTTAATCAGACCCTCTTGAGTATCACTGCTTTCAGCTTATTTCCTGAGTAATTATTTTGTGCCTATGCCTAAGGCACTGTACCAAGCATTATAGGGAACATAGTGCTTCTACCTTAGTTTTGAACAGACTTTGAAGTTTAAGTGTACCAAGTCGTGTGCATATTTTTTAAGGAAAGCACAAAGATTGTTACAAGATTGTCTGTCCTTTATTGATTACTGTTTGCTGCTATACTGAGTATTTCAGACACTGTCTTCTTTTAAGATTCATTTATTTGCTTGCACTGGGTCTTCGTTGCTGCTTGCAGGCTTTCTCTCGTTGTGGCAAGTGGGAGCTCCTCTGGCCGCGGTGCATGGAGCTCTCACCGCAGTGGGTTCTCTTGTTGTGGGGCACGGGCTCGAGGTGCACAGACTTCGCTGGTTGCAGGATGTGGACTCAGTAGTTGTAGCTCCTAACCAGTAGACCACCAGGGAAGCCTTAGACAATATCTTTTGAGAATCTCATGATATCCCACGAGGAAGGTACCGTTTTCCTTATTTTATAGTTGAGGAAACTAGGGCTCTGAGAGTCCCATGACATGCAACTAATAAAGGATGGAGCTGGAGATCCCCATCCTTAAAGAGCAGGTAGGATGTGGGTCTTCTGAGATGGAAGAGATGGCTTCTGTTTTGTGGGGGTGGATGATAGATTAAGAATGCCACTCCTTATGAAGTGGCATTTGAATTGGGATTCGAAGGGTGAATAGCGTTTTGAAAGGTGGGACATAGAGAAAGAACTTTGAGGAGGAAAAAGGTGAGGAGCGTGGGGAAACTGATAACCTGATGCCTTTGCTCTTCTTTGTTGTCTGTGTTCACTTAGGATGGGGCTGATGGGTGGGAATGTGGGGGATTGAGTACCTGTCCTTTGAATCTCATTGTGGAGCTAGGGGCACGCGACTTCCACGTGACATAAAAGTGACTGCCGTCTGGAAAGTTAAATTCTGGTTGACTGTGGAGTCTTTTTTGGTTTTAATTATTTATTAATTTTTGGCTGCGCTGGGTCTTCATTGCTGCATGAGCACTTTCACTAGTTGCAGTGAGTGGGGGCTACTCTTCAGTGGCCGCGTGCAGACTTCTCATTGCGGTGACTTCTCTTGCTGCGGAGAACAGGCTTTAAGTACGTGGGCTTCAGTAGTTGTGGTTCCTGGGTTCTCGAGCACAGGCTCCGTAGTTGCACAGGCTTAGTTGCTTTGCAGCATGTGGGATCTTCCCGGACCAGGGATCGAACCTGTTTCCCCTGCACCGGAAGGTGGATTCTTAACCACTGGACCACCAGGAAAGCCCCAGTAGACTCTTAAGTAATCAGAAGGGAGGAGAATTCATTGGGGCTGGAGCAGTGGGAGAGGCTTTTGGGAGCAGATGGAAATTCAGAATGATCTTGAGAATGGATAGAGAAGAGAGAAGTGGACATTCAGGCAAAAGGAATAGTGTCAGAAGTATGACCGTAAGAATTACTTACTTGCAGAGTTTGAAAGAGCTTCTCTTTCAGGACCAATAAGAAGTTTCACTGGAGAGCCGGGTCGTCCAGGATAAGCTGGACAGTGGGGAGTAGGGGAAATGTTATGAAAGGGCAGGACAAAGACAGTCTCGGCAACTACTTTATGAGAATGTGGCTTGTTTCAGTTGGAAAGCCGGGCCTGTGGAATGGGCACCCTTGCTGGGACAGGGATGCTAGGCGGCAGCAGTGGGAGGGGAAGAAGCTGCTACCATCTAGCACCAGGAAGGAGTCACACAAAGATTCCGGGAAGTCAGGGATTGCCCCACCCCTCAGTGGTGTGCGGGCTTACATTAGGCCTTCTGATAAGCCCCCTTTCTCCAGGTGTTTCCTGCTCTGGGCTGTGCCCTGGTCCCCTCATGCTGCGTGTCCTCAGATTACATACAAATAAGAATGTTCCGGGGGGGAGACCCTAGTGTGACTGGATCTGGGTTCCTTGGGCATATGTGTATGGTAGCAGAGAGAAACGGCATTCTGAGGAGTGAAGGCAAGGAGGTCCTCTTGTCAGACAGGATAAGCCACTGGTGTGGAGAAGCTGCTTACGTAGGACAGAGGACTTCGGTAAGCGGAGGCTCAGGTTTCGGCCTGTTACGTCGGGGACGTGGTGGGAGCTGCTCAGGGCTTCACTGTAAGTTCTAGTCTTCCTGCCACATGGCTGAGCAGCTTCCAGGTTCTTGGTGGTCTCCAGTGGTCCCTGGTGGTCCAGTGGTAAGAGGACTTCGGTAAGCAGAGGCTCAGGTTTCGGCCTGTTACGTCGGGGACGTGGTGGGAGCTGCTCAGGGCTTCACTGTAAGTTCTAGTCTTCCTGCCACATGGCTGAGCAGCTTCCAGGTTCTTGGTGGTCTCCAGTGGTCCCTGGTGGTCCAGTGGTTAAGAATCCGCCTGCCAGTACAGGGAACATGAGTTCAATCCTTGCTCCAGAAACATTCCACATGCTGTGGAGCAACCAAGTCCACAGGCTGCAACTTGAGAAAGCCCAGTGCAGCCGAAAAAATGAAAATAAAAAATAAAAAAGAAGCTTGCAGGTTGTGGCCTGTGCGTAGATGCTGGCCTGTACCCATCCTTGTTGCAGGGCCACGGTGGGGGGTCAGCACAGGCATGAAGAAGGTGCACGTAAGCCATCCCCTGCACTGGCATGGAGCCCCTTTCAGGATAGCAGCTGGGTAACCAGTTTGCTCATTCATGCAGTCAGGAGTCCCCGAGTCATGGGCCATACCCGCGCCTGAGTGATGAGTACGGTCGACCCCCGACCCCCCCAGCTGTCTGCTTGCTGGGGCCCCTCCTCGGGAGGTGTGATATACACAGTCCTTGGCTGTTGTCCTATTTTGAGGGGTGGAGATGTGGAGCGGTGTGTATGTTTCCCTTTATTGTACTTCAGTTTTACTTTTTATTTCCTTGACAGATAAAGCCACAGACCCAAGCATGTCAGAACAGGATTGGTCAGCTATCCAGAATTTCTGTGACCAAGTGAACACTGATCCCAATGGGTAAGGTGACGTCACACACATGCCCGACTTCTTCAGGCACCTCAGACTATGCGTGCCTGCCTGTGTTTCTCAGGATTGTTTTACGTGGCTTGGGTTTTGTTTCCTTTTTTCCTCCCTCCATGATCTACTGAGTATGTTATTTTTCTAGAGATAGCAAATTCATGTTGTTTTCTTAAAAAAAAAAAAAAAAGTTTGTAACTGGCAACTATTTTAAAAATTTTAAATAATTTTTATGAAACACTACTGCTGAGGAGCTCTCTGAATATTAGGGATAGAATGTAACTAGGGTGCATAGTAATGTGAAAGATCAGTGTGCTCCTATTAAAAAAGTTTTTTTATTTGCAGATTGTACTATATTTAGCAGCACATTTCTGAATGTCCATTTCAGAGCCGCAGTAGATGCTTTTGTTGTTGTTTAGTCACTAAGCTGTGTCTGACTCTTTTTTGACCACATATAGCCCATCAGGCTCCTCTGTCTATAGGATTTCCCAGGCAAGAATACTGGAGTATTTTTTTTCTCCAGGGGATCTTCCCGACCCACAGATTAAACCTGGGTCTCCTGCATTGGCACCCCACTCCAGTACTCTTGCCTGGAAAATCCCATGGGCGGAGGAGCCTGGTAGGCTGCAGTCCATAGGATCGCTAAGAGTCGGACACGACTGAGCGACTTCACTTTCACTTTTCACTTTCCTGGTGTTCTTGCCTGAAGAATCCCAGGGAAGAGGAGCCTAGTGGGCTGCCGTCTATGGGGTCGCACAGAGTTGGACACGACTGAAGCAACTTAGCAGCAGCAGCAGCTCTTGCATTGCACGCGAATTCTTTACTACTGAGCCTCCAGGGAAGCTTGTTAAGCTAATTTAAATACAGTCTCTCTCTCTTTTTTTTTTTTTTTTTTAAAGAAAAAGCAGAGGAAGAGAGGTTAAGATTTTACTGAATTTGACTTCTGAAGTGTCTGAATGAAAACTTTTTTTCCCACCTATTTTTTGGCCATGAAGCCCGGCCTGTAGGATCTCAGTTCCCCAACCAGGTATCAAACTGCCTCCTGCAATGGAGGTGTGGTATCTTAACCACTGGACTGCCAGGGAAGTCCCCTGGATAGGAACTTGAGGAATGAGTCAGTTATCCAGATATTTTATCTCCATGTTGCTGAATATTCAAGGAACAAGAAGTTTGATCACATTTTCTGCTCCAGGGTTGACTGAGCAGTTCTCAAATAACAAATAAGGTCTGTGCTGCTCTAGACCAAGTTACATACAGGTCTGGGAGCTGTAGGGGTGGGTGGACTGGGGAGAGGATGGTATGTTCTGGAAGTGTAGCCGTGAGAGGTGGGGGTGACTGGGAGCCGACCTCCTTCTGGGGCTCATGCATGGTCGTGTGCAATCACATCCTGCCTCTGCTCTGGGACCCACGCTCCTGGGGGAGAGGGGACTTGACTGAGCATGCTCAGACAGACCGGTTCGTGTGTTCCTCTCCACCCAGACTCTATGTTTTCCCATAGCTCAACCCATGCACCCTGGCTGCTGGCCCATAAGATCCAGTCTCCACAAGAGAAAGAAGCTCTTTATGCCTTAACGGTGAGTTTGGCTTGTCCCTTAGCTGTAACTCTCCTGTCCTAAGGCTAGCATTTTAGTGTGGGAAAGAGCCTCTGAGAGGTTCACTTTCCCTGGCCTTCAGAAGGCAGGCTAGAGGGAGTTCTGGGCTCAGATTGCCCCATTGTAGATCTGTTCCTGGAGAGTAGCATTGAGCCTGCCTTGTAGGAAGAAAAGGAAGGCTTTAGTTCCTTTTGCCCATGTTAGACCAGGGCTGGCAAGGTCAAGTGCCCACAGGGCCAGATTGGTAACATAAGTGAGTGAGCCACCTACGGGCGGAACCAAAGAACCAGAGAGACCACGTCTAGTCTAAAGAGGGCAGCTATACAGCAGGACCCGCTGGCTATTGCTAGGGATGAGTTTGGGCCCAGTGTTGCTAGAACTTCCTGTTTAAGAGAAACTGGAAATCCAGATGAAGTCTCAGGATTTTTCAGTATCAGTGACTGATTTGAAATGTTAATGGTGTGGACCAAAGAAAACATTTACAGGCCCAATTTGTCACTTGAATGCCAGTAGGTAACCCATAGTTTGACAGTTCTTGGGTATTCCATGTCTGATATCTGCCTCTGAGAAGAAAGAAGGAAGTGATTCTCTGACCAGTTTCACCTGCCCAGAGGGTCTCCATAAAAGGTGGGGTGACCTCAGAGTCCCCCACCGAGCGGTTTCCTGGACACAAACCTGTCAGTTACAACAAGAGCAAACAAGTGCTTTTTTACTTAATCTGAAAGTCTCACCCTTTCTCCCAAACTTTAGTGACCTCAGTCTTGAGCCATGGTTCCAACCAATACTTAACAGGTTTGGAACGAGCTGTGGAGCCAACGGCTTCCCCTTCTCATGGGGGTCCTGTGTCTGTGCAGGTGCTGGAGACGTGTGTGAACCACTGTGGGGAGAAGTTCCACAACGAGGTGGCCAAGTTCCGCTTCCTGAACGAGCTCATCAAAGTGCTGTCCCCAAAGGTGAGTGCCTGGGCCTGGCCCCTCTCTGTGCCACTCACTGTGGGTGTCACTAAGACCTTACAGGTTAAGAGCTCAGTCCTACCTAGACTGCGTCCACTTCAGACACCAGTCGTAAGTCTCAGAGATCCCCAAGCTACTTGCACTTCTGCCCGACCAGCTACTGGTTCAGAGGTTCCTCTGACCCCCTCGGCCAGATTGCCTAATTCACTGGATGGAAAGATTCACAGAACACAGAAAAGCACTATACTAATAGTATCCTTTTATTTTAAAGGGTGTAAATGAGATACATAGTTCCAGTCCTCTGATCACATGGTCAGCCCCTCCCTTGAAGCTAGGTGTCCACCAGGAATGTTCAGCATAAACTTGGGTATGGTCACTGGGGAGGACTTGGAAATAACAAAGACCTTCCTATCACTTAGGAAATTCCAAAGGTCTTTAAAATTCTGTGCCACGAGGAACTGAGAAGAAAGGTCAAATATTTTGGAAATTATATCTATATTATAGTATTATAATTACATATATATAATTTCCAAAATGCTTTTATTTATGAGGATTAATAAATCCTTTTATTTATTTTAAGAGGATCTTTTATCAGTAGTAGCAGTATTGATTTTTGACCAGTCTTGGTTGCGGCAAGCAGGGGCTCCTCTCTACTTGCAGTGTGTGCACGTCTCATTGTGGGGCTGCTCTCATTGCGGAGCACGGGCCCTAGGGCACACAGACTTCAGTAGTTGCATCGTGTGAGCTCAGTCATTGGCTGCTCAGGGGCTTAGTTGCCCCACGGTATGTGGGATCTTCCCTGAGCAGGGATCAAACCTGTGTCCCTGCATTGGCGGGCGGATTCTTAACCACTGGACCACCAGGGATTTCCCAAGAGGATCTTTTAAGAAATAATGATTCAAAACCTTTGAGTTTCAGCAATTCCTTTCACTTTCACTTATACTTTCCAAATATATTTTTATTCTACACTCAAAAAAAATGCATGCCCCCAGTGGCTCTAACCTAGGCCAGTACATGGTGGGATTGAATTTTCATGGCTTTGGAGGTTGACTCCTTGAAACTCAGAAAGAGTGCTGGGATCGGGTGCCAGATAATTTGTTCCCTCGCTGTGCCTGCCCCCTCAACCAACCTTGAGCAGCCTGCTTCTCAGCTGCCATCTCTTCAGTGATACTGTGGGTTGGGCAGTCTACTAATGAAACCGCCCAACTCGGATAGGATTTGAACCCAGCCAAAACTTAGATTGAGACTTGAACCTGTGGGCTGGGAGTAAAACCCACTCTCTCTCTCTTTTTTTTTTTTTTTAATTTTTAAATTTGACTGCACCAGGTCTTAGTTGCAGCATGTGGAATCTAGTTCCCTGTTCCCTGATTAGGGATGAAACTCAGGCCCCTTGCACTGGGAGCATGGAGTCTTAACTGTTGGACCACCAAAGAAGTCCCCACTGTGTTTTAATTAAAATCAGGACTTACTGAAGCTCAGGTTCTTTTTTGTGTGTTTTGTTTTAATTTTTTTATTAACACCTAAACATTTTGTATTGAGGTATACCCAGTTAACAGTGTTGTGATAATCTCAGGTGAACAGCAAAGGGACTCAGCTATACACAGACATGCATCCACTCTCCCCCCAAACCCCACTGTCATCCGAGCTGCCACATTACATTGTGAAGCTCAGGTTCTTTATGTCTCAGCACAGAAGGGATTCGGCAGGAGGCAGAATATAGATAAGTAGATTTATTAATACAGAATGCTTGTGAGGGTTGCAAGTGGGCAGGCAAGGGGGCTCTGTCCTGAGAACTAAGTGGGAAAACAGATTTGTTTGTAGAGAGATACATTCCATAGATAGAATGTAGGCTGTCTCAGAAGATGAGAGTGGCCCTGAAATATGGGGTAGTGTTTTTGTGGGCTCAGAAATTTCATAGGGTAACAAGGGGGAGGATTAGTCCAACTATTTTATGAAAGGTGGGGTGGAGATTTCCAGGAACTGGGCCACTATTCTCTTTTTGGCCTTTCACGGTCAGGCTTGGGACTGTCATGGCGGTGTGTGTGTCTTTAGCTAATGTATTGCAGTGAGTGTGTAATGAGGCTCAAGGTCTACTGGAAATTGAATCCACCACCATCTTGCACCTATTCGGTTCTGACTAGTTTATGTTGTATCCTCAACATCTGTGTCATTCTTTGAAGGTTGTGTCCTCCAGCCCTTTCTCCTGTCTTGCTAAGGCCCTTCAGCTCAGTAATTCCCTTTCCTTTTTATCTTTAGTACCTAGGCTCCTGGAGTACAGAAAAAGTTAAGGGAAGAATCATTGAAATACTCTTCAGTTGGACAGTCTGGTTTCCAGAGGACATCAAGATCCGAGATGCTTATCAGATGCTAAAGAAGCAAGGTCTGACTACATTGCATTCCCTTCCCACAGTGGTGGTTCCTTCTTGCTTTTCTGTACAGTTTGTCATTTTGGGGTGAAAGCTGGAGATCTTGTAGACACAGTAATCAAGGCTGATGCAAGTAATTTCAATCCCTGAAAGTGGGCAGACCTTTCCTTCTGGTTAGCAGGAATTGGGGCTTCCCTGATAGCTCAGTTGGTAGGGAATCCACCTGCAGTGCAGGAGATCCCGGTTTAATTCTTGGGTCAGGAAGATCTGCTGGAGAAGGATAGTCTACCCACTCCAGTGTCCTTGGGCTTCCCTTGTTGCTCAGCTGGTAAAGAATTCAGCAGGAGTTGAGCTGGGTTTGAGATGGTTGTTGCTATAGTTACCCTTACTATACCAGGTTTCAGATTCCTCTGGTGCTGGCTTGTGTTTGAGGTGGGGGCTGATCGCCTAGAGAGCTTCTCGCAGTATCTACTCTGCTCTCAGCTTTGGGTCTTCCTCTTGCTCTGCATCTCAGAAGAGTTCTTGTTCCATTGCATATGCTAACAGTAGACACCTATTACTTGTTCCCTGATGCTTCGCCTGGCGCTAGTGGTGGTTCTGTTCTGATTAAGCCTCAGTCAGGAAGGCATGTGTCCCTGGTCTTGGAGGGACCTGTTTGTGATCCTGTTCCACCCCATCTTGGGCTGGGGCCAGGACACGTTCATTGCACGTTGCACCCAGGGGTGCAGGCTTGTCTGTTCTTTTTTTCCAGCTGCCTTAGGTTTTCACCGCTCTTACAAGGACCGCAGGTGCGTTGTCCTTCCCCTGGCAGTGTGAGGCTTCTCTCTGGGGAGAGAAGGATTTCGGTGGGCCATCAGGCCTTTCCCATTCTCTTTTTGTGAGGCCCTTGGAGAATGAGCCTGTTCCTCTTGTGAAGCGAGCTCCAGAGTGTGTCCTGTGTCGAAGCTGGGAGTCCACGTTCCTTTTCTCTCAGGCTCTGTGGGAGGAACCAGATTTAGGATGGGCTATTTTTTTTCCATGTCACATGCACTCAGTATTTTTATGAGTATCAAAGATCCTACACTAATTTCTGGGCCCTGAGAGGTTGTGTACCTGCATGAAATGGTCAGTATAGGGTAGGGACCATAGACTGCTAGTCTTAGGGTCTGCCTCTGCTGATTTGATTGGCTCTGACCATCCCCAACTTGGGGTTCTCCCAAGGGAGGATACAGAGCCTTGATCACACCCTGGGTGTTTCCCTTTAAGGTCGCTGACAGTGTCTTCCTGGTGGGAGATCAGGAACCAGGGGTTTCTGGACTTTATACTGGATCCTGCTGAAGTCAGCAGGTGTTTATATCAGCATATCCATGAATTGCATTTTTTTAGGAATAATAAAGCAAGACCCTAAACTTCCAGTGGATAAAATCTTGCCCCCACCTTCTCCCTGGCCCAAGAGCTCCATCTTTGATGCTGATGAAGAAAAGTCAAAGGTAAGAAGCTTCTCCCTGACCGTGGAGGCCAACCTGGAGTCTGAGCTGACCTCTTCTTTGAGGGACTCCCCTCCAGTACCCTCTGATCTGAACTGGCATGTGGGGAGGTGGGGTGAGTTCTCTCTGGAGCAGAGAGAGGTGTCTTAGGGTCTGTATGTTGTCTTTGTGGAGAGGTCAAATAAGTGACCTATTCTTTGGGTCTTCCACCTTATCTGTTCGGTGTTCCCGAGGGAAAGAAGGTACGAAAGGCCAACACTAGTGGGTAGTGTGGGGGGTCAGTCGTATCCAGAGTGTGTGCGGTGTTTGGGGAAGGGGAGTGGGGAGGAAAGCATGGATTCCACGTTGGCTCAGATCAAAAGAGAAAGCATCAGTAAGCCCGATCTCGCTCGTTTTCCTTCCGTTCCTGCCTCCAGTATCGCTGCTCCTCAGACATCATTAAGGAGAGGGGAGGAAAAAGCAAGGTGGTCCAAACCTAGGGCACGACTCGGGGATAACTCCAGGGTACCTCCGAAAGGTGGCAGTGCTTTTGGTTATTACTGTTCTCGGTCGCTCACAAGGTCTGGTGAGTGTAGGACCAGGAAGACTCCAGTCCGAGGATGGGTCTCTTCTGGTGCCCTCTGCCTTCCAGCCGCGCCTGTCAGCTGTCCTCCTCCCTTGGATCTGGGCGCTCGCTGTGGGCAGGATGAGCAGAGCTGTGCTGGGCTCTGGGTGGCTTTCTTTCGCCTCCTCTCCTGCGGGGCCCTCAGGAGGAGCAGGGGAAGAGGTGTGGCGTGGACTCCTGAGAAAGTCAGTCTGGTGTCAACTTGGGCCAGCTGCTTAGATACTGCGGTGCTCAGAAAGATGGCTCTCCATCTTTCCTGCCATCTATCCAACGAAGAGTGAGTGACTCCACGTGTCAGACATTCCACTAGGGATTGGGAACAAAGTGGACGAGATTCTCGAGGTCTCTCACATGTGGTCTAAGACCGCCTCAGCACTGTTGACATTTTGGGCCAGTTAACTTCCCTTGTTGGGGGCTGTCATGCCCTGTGAGGTGGGGTGTATAGGTGTCCCTGACCTCTACCCACTGGATGTCAGTACTGCCCCCAGTTACGACCACCGACAACGTCTCTAGACTTGGCCGGATGTCTCCTGGGACATCCATCTCCATTCCCTGTTGAAACACCAGTGTTCTGTGGGGAATGTCACGATGGTCACGATCGTTAAATTATTGCATCGTCGTGAGGATTTGGTAAGGTGATGCATTTAATGTGTGAGCTGTCGTGGCGGGTAATTCTGCTGTTGCTGGTGCTATTGCTCTGGGCCGCTTGACACAGGGAATTAGTTTCACTGAGTTGTGTTCCCTTTCCAGCTTCTGACAAGGCTTCTGAAAAGCAACCATCCTGAGGATCTTCAGGCTGCAAACCGGCTGATCAAGAATTTGGTCAAGGAGGTGGGCATTTTCCAGGGGGTTCTGCAGAACCAGCATTTGACAGGGGCTGGACAGTGTAGGGAGATCCCCTGGAGAAGGGCATGGGAACCCACTCCAGTATTCTTGCCTGGACAGTTCCATGCATGGACAGAGGAGCCTGGTGGGCTATAGTCCGTGGAGTTGCAAAGAGTCGGACACGACTGAGGCAACTTGGCAGCAGGGACAGTGTGTGTGTGTGTGTGATTGAGGGTGGGGGGCACAGTTAGCTGGAAGAAGAGACAGCCGCCTAGCCCTGAACCAGGGAACAGCTGTGAGCTCCCTGAAGGGTAGCAAGGTGGTGCCTGGAAGCAGAAACTTCTGTGTGCTTCCAAGTACTTCTGTCCAAGAGCTCAAAGCATTTCACAGACCCCGGTTTCTGTCTCAGTGACCAGTGTTGGTGTGGGAATCCAGGTGTGGGATTTTCCTTTCCAGAGGGATGGAGGCTGGTGATACAGTGGACACATGCTCCCCCTTGTCTGTCCCAGGAATTCCAGACCTTGAGCTTCTTCTTGCCCGCTGAGTGAACACTCCACCCACTCAGTGGTTCGGTGGCTTCCCTGAGCTCTGCACAGCACAGCACGCCTCTCCCGGCGCACATTCAAGCTTTATCCAGAGCGTCTGTCCCTCACTTCATCGTCTTTCTCCCGAAAGGAACAAGAAAAATCGGAGAAGGTGTCTAAGAGGGTCAGTGCTGTGGAGGAAGTTCGGAGCCACGTGAAGGTGCTGCAGGAGATGCTGAGCACGTACCGCAAGCCGGGACAGGCCCCGCCAGACCAGGCGGCCTTGCAGGTACTCCTTTCAAAAACAAAGGCAGGAAGGACGCAGTATGACTGACATACTAAGAATATGCACAGATTTCAAGAGGCCCTCACACAGTCCAAATAACAAGCGTGTTCCTCACCCCCTCAAACTTCCTCATTCTCCTCCACCTGTTCCTCCCTCTCTCCCAAGCAACCACTGATTTGTGTTTTCCCTTCTAGTTAGTGTGGGGCTTCCCAGGTGGCACTAGTGGTAAAGAATCCACCTACCAGTGCAAGAGATGCAAGGGACACGTGCTCGTCCCTAGGTCGGGAAGAGCCCCTCGAGGAGGAAGTGGCAACCCACTCCAGTATTCTTGCCTGGAAAATTCCACAGACAGTAGAACCTGGCAGGCGACAGTCTGTGGGGCTGCAAAGAGTTGGACACGACTGAGAAAGACTGCTGATTAATTTGCATTTCTTAGACCCTTTTATAAATGGAATGATGCAGTATTCCACCCCTGCCTTTTTTGGCGGGGGGGATGGTTAGGCTTCTTTTCTTTGGAGAAACTGTGGTGTGCACGTACCACAATATGCATATCCGTTCGTCTTTTGATGGATATTTGGTTGCTTGCAGCTTCAGGTGGTTATGAAATAAGCTGCTCAGAACACTTGTGTTCAGGACCGTTTTGTGTGAACATATTTCCTCTTGGGTAAACGCCTCAATGTGGGATTGCTGGGTCGTATGCTGGGTGTAAAGTCAACTTTTTAAGAAGTGCCAGAGTGGTTGTGTCATGTTATGTTTGTGATAGCAGTGTTTCAGAGTTCCCATTTCTCCACATTTATACATCTTGAGAGCTTTCTTTTTTTATAACGCACTTAGTGAGAATTTTATGTAACAAATTATTTTCTAGGTCGTGTATGAGAGGTGTGAAAAGCTGCGGCCCACCCTGTTCCGGCTGGCGAGTGACACCACCGATGACGATGAGGCGCTCGGTACGGTCTTATTCTCCAGGCGTAGGCAGCGCACACCCCAGAGTGTAGGAGCCGCGTGGGGCTCTCTGCCTGCCGTGGGGCTTCCTCTGTCCTGCTGACACAGAAACTCGACGGTGGCTTCTAGGTGTTCCAGTGGTTGCGCTTGGGGGTGGCATTGATTGAGTTGATTCTTGTAATTTTCAGAGAAATCTGGGCTTGAACAAGAAATGAGCAGCAGGTCTGCAAGCATAGAAAAGGGTGGAGGTTTACCATGTGAGTTGGATGTGAAGAGGGTAGAAGGAAGAGCAGCTCCCACTGAAGACTTGCAGAAAGACTGAACCTCTGAGAGGTCTGAGAGGCAGCTGCGAGGGGCACGTCTGGGAGGTTTCACACCCAGAGTGCCCTCAGGGGCTGGGTTGGGGAGCCTCAGTGAGGTGGCCAATGTGGAGTGAAAGGCACGTGGGAGAACTGAAATCCTATACACAAGTACAGAAATGGCTGAAGCTTTTTATCTCATGGAAGATCTCAAAACATGTAAAAGGGATTCTATCTCCGTGTTCTCTTCACCTTCCGATCACAATTACCAGCTTTCAGTCAGTCTTGATCCTGTCTTACCTGTCCTGCACAGTCCCTCTGTCCGCCCCCTCCCCACACTCCCAGTTCTGTTTTTAATCAAATTCCAAACATTTCGGAGTAATCTATCAGTGTTCAGATTTCCTGGGCATTTCTCTCTCTAATCATCTCTTGCTGACCCTTTTTTTTTTTCTTTTTTAAAGTTTGTTATAAATCAGAACCAGAAAGGAAAACCATGCTTGACACATGCTTGGTATTTAAGTCTCTTTTGGTGGCTCGCCTCCTGTTTTTTTTTCTTTTTTTTGTTAAAATTTCATTCATGAAAAACGTGTCCTTTTTCTTGATCTCACTTTTCTGATGGCATCTCCCTTCATGTTTAATGTTTCTCTCTTCCTGATATTTTCTGAAATTCTTGATTTCTTATAAATTGAATCAGGAAGGTTGTCCAGATTCAGGTTCAAATGAAGATGTGTTGGGGAGGAACAAGAATACATCCTAGGTGATGTTACGAGACCCATGGTGTCTGGTTTTCTGGGGGTTTTTATGATGTAATTATTCTAAGCCTGTTATTTTCTTTGGTGGTAGTGAAGTCAAAATGAATGAAATTTAAAACACCTTGCACATGCCAAAGACAACATTCAACCTCTTGTTTGTTCACTTCCATTCAGTTTAAAAATTGACAGGAAATTAACAGTTGGTCGCTCTTGAAGGCTTCTCCTAGCACGGTAGCAGTGTTCCATACAGCCCCTGCCCCTGTTGCTATTCTCTCTCTCCCAGGAGAGATTTTCTCGCAGGTAAACCAGACCATGAGATACTCTTGACATTTTTGAAATCCACTGCATTTTTTATTTGGATATTTCAATTTGGATGTCCAATTTTCATCAAGAATGCTTGATCTGTATTTAGATTTTATGAAATTTACAGGTGAAAAAGTAGATTCATGTACCAAATTGTTCCTTACACACTTTCCAATGACTGAATAAAGTCCCAGAAATGTCTTTTAATATTTGCATCCACATTGACGAAAAAGCTTTAAGTTTAAATTTTAAATTAAAACTAAGTTAAAGATTTAGTTCCTCATTTGAAAGGACCATATTTCAAGTGTTGGCCGTCATACTGGGCAGTACAGACCAAGAGAGTGAAAAGATTTGATTCCTCCTCCAACCTGAGAAGGAAGTGCTGAGGTTCAGCAGTGGAGTGACTGGGTCTGCCGGGGGCCTGATCTCGTGACCTCGGGGCAGGAGGCATGGCCATACTGAACGTGGTAGAGCTGTGTGGTTGCTGCTTTGTGGACGCTTAAAAAAGACTGAAAATGTTGGTTGCTAAACGGGGGATTCTGATTTTTCTCTCGTTCTTCAGCGGAGATTCTCCAGGCAAATGACCTCCTCACCCAAGGAGTTCTGCTGTACAAACAGGTGATGGAGGGCCGCGTCACCTTTGGGAACACAGTGGCCAGCTCTGTGGGAGACATACCTGTGTCCAGAGGTATGTGCAGAGAGCATCTTCCACCCCCTGCTGTGGGGCAGTCTGCAAATCCCGGGAAAGAACTGACTCCTCAGAACATTTTGGGTTATGGTATAGAAATGAAAGCATACACCCTCTTTTCCCTTTCCCTTGAGAATTGGTTTTATGTAGCCAGCCTCTGCCCCATGTGCCATCACGGATTGACTGCTGGGCAGCAGCTAGCTTTGTAAACAGCAGTGTGTGGCTATTCTGGTACCAGATTTAGATTGTGCCTCTTGTGAGTGCTTACTTAGGGGGGCTACGCACCAAAGAAGATTGACCATCAGTGGTTCCTAGTGCCAGGCTAGCTAAATCAGAATTGGTCTAAAATAGTGCTTGAAATGCAGATTCTTAGACCTTTTTGGACCTAGATTACCTGGAGCTGGGCCCCAAATTTTTACCAAGCACTTGAGATGATTCTGATAAGCTGTGGTCAGAACCTCAAAGGCCTCTGAGCTGGAGCTGTCCGCTCTGCTACTGTCCTGGTTGGATGGAGTGTAAGAGGATTCTGTGATGGCAGGGATGGGAAGGCAGTTCCTCTGGCTGCCTCGTATTTCAGATGCCACTCAAGGCTGTGAATCAAGCCAATCAACGGCAGTGGAAGGTTCTTCAGGGGTGTGCTAAGGGGGGACCGTGTGATGTCTTTTGACTGGGAGGAGGCCTGAGGGAAGTGGAGCTTTCACTCATATTTATTTTCCTGTCTGTTTTCTAGTCTTTCAGAATCCAACAGGCTGCATGAAGAACTGCCCCCTGATTGACTTGGAGGACAGCGGGTCTGAGCAGGCTGGGGCTGTGACGCCGTCTTTACTGCATCAGGACCTGGCAGCCTTAGGTAAGGGTGGTGTCTTGGGGGAGCCAGCACAGAGCGGTCCTGACTCCCAGGGAGAGAGTAAGCCCATTCCCCTTGGGGAGTGTGTGCCTGTTTTTAGAAAGAATCTGGTTATACTGGGAAGTTCGGAGAGGTCTTCCTTGTACCCAGTCTCCGATTTGCCAGGAAGGAGTTGAATGAGTTCCGGTACTTTGCTTTGTCTAGGCTTTCTGAGCGCTCTAGAAAGGATGGCATTAGTCTCTGGCTTGTATCAGGTAGTTACTGATGTGCACCTCCACTGTGTTCCTTCCTTGCAGGAATCAGTGATGCCCCAGTTCCCAGCAAGGTAAGGAGGCTCTTCCTGGGGGCTGAAGAGGAGAGGGGAGGTCCGTCAAACCTGCCTTCCTGAAGGCAGCACTGCCCCGGGGAGGGCGGAGGGGGACAGCATAGCCTGGTGGCTCTTCTGGACTCAGAGGCCCAAAGCCTCTTCTTCTCTTCCACTCTCTGGCTTGAACCCCTGGAGGGAGACGTGTTTTTGCTCTTCTATCCCTGCCCTCTTCCGTTGTATCCAGACTCTTGCTTACTTACCAAAGGTCTGCTCAGGAGTCAGGCCCTCTCGCGCTTTCTCCACCTGCCCTAGGAGACGTGGTTAGCCTGCCCTGCGGTGGCTTTGGGGTCAGGAGAGCTGTGCCCTGGTGTGACCATGGCTCACAGTCATTCATACGCTGGCCTTACTTCAGCCACTGCTGGTTTGACAGGTTGCAGGTCAGAATTGCTGTCAGGAAAAGAAGAACCCCACCACCAGCGCGCTGCCAGCTGGCGGTGCTCAGAGCCCTTCTGCAGAAGGGAACTTGCTGGACCTCCTCTCCCCACAGCCGCCTCCGGGATCTCGGTGAGTCTGGTGGGCAGGGGGCCGAGAAGAATCGCTCCTGTGTGCAGCTGCTGGGCTGCCGCTGTCCCTCAAAGGCTGCACTGCGTGCCGCCCCTTTAACTCCCCGTCTACCCCGTGTCAGGAGTCCACACGTTTTGGCCAGGATCTCTGGAAAGGGGTTTCAGGAGTAACATCAGTGGTAGCTGATGATGATGTTTTTGGTCTTTATAGGTTGGTTTTCTGTTTTCCTGATTTCACTGTAGTTTGCAGCAATGTTTGATCGCTAGAGAAATAGATCATGTAGAAAATCCTAAATACCATTCCCTAAATGCTCCTTCTTTGAGGAGGAGGTTGAATGCTCCGTCTTTGCTTTTTTCTGCACATATAGTAATATGTGGCTTGTTTTATACAAGTGAGGTTATAATTTACAGATTGTACTGTGCTGTGGGGTTTTTTTTACTTTTTAAAAATAATTTCATTTTTGGCTGTGCTGGGTCTTCGTTGCTGCTCTGGTTTTTCTCTAGCTGTGGTGCACAGGCTTCTTGTGGTGGCGTCTCTTATTGCAGAGCATGGGCCCTAGGGCGTGAAGGCAGGTAGATTCTTTACCACTGAGCCAGGAGGGGAACCCCACTGTGGTTTTTTATATGATACATCTTTGATACATTTTCATCAGTTTATGTAAATTTGCCTCATTCTGATAATTGAATAATAATTCATATACATATAATGTATACTTAGTCATTTCCCTCTTGCCGATATTTACGTAACTTCCAGTGTGGAGGCACCTGGAGAGTTTCTGTAGTACAGATTTATATAGAGAGAGGTGCTCTAAGGTATGAATATAAACACATTTTCATAGATCCTGTCCCTTTGCCTCTGGCAAGGCTGGAGTACTTTGCCTTCCCCAGATAGCTCCCTGAGAGCCTGTGACCCTGGTGAAGACCTCCGAACTGGGTGGAGACGGAGCTGTGCTGGGAGGTCATTCTTGTTTGAATCTAACGGATTTCTTCCTAGTTTGCTGTTTATCACTGCTTGACATTCTAATTTTGGTGGGTCACTTCTCTGTGGACTTAGGTTTTCCAAAAGTGTTTTTGATTTGTGTTCCAAAGGGACAAAATCATGAAGTATGAATGATGTGGCCAGTGTAACATGACTGCCTGACAATATTAATTAGTTTATTGGGTTCTTATTGTGTGCACGCAGATAGACTTCATACACTTTCTCATTTAATTCTTATTATAACCCTATGAGGTAAACATTAAAATGTCTCCATTTTGCAGATAAGAAAACTGAGGCATGGGTTAGATTACTTTTCTAAACTCATATGCCCTGAAAATATGTACATACACACATATGCACACACATTTATATTTATTTTTTCCCTTTTCTTCAGAAAGTCTAATCAGATTCCCAGGTTTCTCTACAGTTTTTTCCAGTCTTATTATTTCTTTGCAGGAATTATATTCCACAGAAAAATATCCCCAAGGAAGTACCACCAGGTACCAAGTCCTCTCCAGGTTGGTCCTGGGAGGCCGGCCCGTTGGCTCCTTCCCCATCTTCCCAGAACACTCCTCTGGCTCAAGTGTTTGTCCCTTTGGAGTCTGTTAAGCCCAGTAAGTACAGTTTCACTCTTTTTTCCCTCTCTATTAGACACCCAGCTTTATCCACTCTGGATTGATAGGAGTGGCTCTTAAACTGGGGAAGGTACATGGGGGTTTATACTGTTTTATATCCTGCTTTATTTACTATTAAAAGCCATAGCATCATTTCATGCCCTTAATCTTCAAAATCTTGCCTCCAGGCAAAGGATAAGGCAGGTGGCTTCATGGTCTCTTTGCCGATATTTTTCTTAGTTTTCTGTCATGGGGTTGACTCTGAAGCATATTGGCAGGCAGAATTTAATTAGGGATCTTGAGTCCACATAGGGACATGATCTTCATTTCAAATTCAGGAAGGGAATGTTCAATGTGACCTGAGATAAATAGGGAGAGCTGGAATTAGAAGGAAAGGAAGAATTTGACTGGTGAGCATCTTCCTCTAAGGATCCTCATTAAAGCAGGAAACATAGATATTAACCTCCCTTATTACAAAGGGAAGGAGACTGAAGGCCCAGCTAAGTAAGGTGACTCCCTGTGGTCAGCACCCTGATATATGAGCAGGAAACAGGTGAAATCTTCAGGTCTAGGGCCTGGGCCCCTTCCTGGGGCACAGAACCCCCTTGTGGCTCAGTGTGGTGAGCTCAGATTACAGAAGACCATGGAATAAAGTCAGCAGTGGGGTCCCTTTGTGTTCTTAATTTTTATTTTAACCATAATAAATGTTCAGTGTTAATTTCCTAGTTTTGATCATTGTATGGTGGTTATATATAATGTTAATATTTGTAGAAGCTAGGTGAAAGGTATATGGAAATTCTTTTCTGTTTTTGTAAGTTTTTTAAAAAGTAATTTTTATTGGAGTATAGTTGATTTACAGTGTTATGTTAGTTTCAGCTATACACCAAAATGGATCATATATATATATATATATAGAGAGAGAGAGAGAGAGAGAGAGAG
>SJYT01022873.1:327872-372191 GCA_006410635.1 Cephalophus harveyi
ATAAACAAATGGGATCTAATTAAAATTAAAAGCTTCTGCACAACAAAGGAAACTATAAGCAAGGTAAAAAGACAGCCTTCTGAATGGGAGAAAACAATAGCAAATGAAGCAACTGACAAACAACTAATCTCAAAAATATACAAGCAACTTATGCAGCTCAACTCCAGAAAAATAAATGACCCAATCAAAAAATGGGCCAAAGAACTAAACAGACATTTCTCCAAAGAAGACATACGGATGGCTAACAAACACATGAAAAGATGCTCAACATCACTCATTATCAGAGAAATGCAAATCAAACCCACAATGAGGTACCATTTCACGCCAGTCAGAATGGCTGCGATCCAAAAGTCTACAAGCAATAAATGCTGGAGAGGGTGTGGAGAAAAGGGAACCCTCTTACACTGTTGGTGGGAATGCAAACTAGTATAGCCACTATGGAGAACAGTGTGGAGATTCCTTAAAAAACTAGAAATAGAACTGCCAAATGACCCAGCAATCCCACTGCTGGGCATACACACCGAGGAAACCAGAATTGAAAGAGACACGTGTACCCCAATGTTCATCGCAGCACTATTTATAATAGCCAGGACATGGAAGCAACCTAGATGTCCATCAGCAGATGAATGGATAAGAAAGCTGTGGTACATATACACAATGGAGTATTACTTGGCCTTTAAAAAGAATACATTTGAATCATTTCTAATGAGGTGGATGAAACTGGAGCCTATTATAAAGTGAAGTAAGCCAGAAAGAAAAACACCAATACAGTATGCTAGCGCATATATATGGAATTTAGAAAGATGGTAATGATAACCCCACATGCGAGACAGCAAAAGAGACAGAGATGTATAGAACAGTCTTTTGGACTCCGTGGGAGAGGGAGAGGGTGGGATGATTTGGGAGCATGGCATTGAAACATGTATATTATCATATGTGAAACAAATCACCAGTCCAGGTTCAATGCATGAGACAGGGTGCTCAGGGCTGGTGCACTGGGATGACCTAGAGGGATGGGATGGGGAACACATGTACACCTGTGGCAGATTCATGTCAATGTATGGCAGAACCACTACAGTATTGTAAAGTAGCCTCCAATTAAAATAAATAAATTTATATTAAAAGTATTAACAAAATAAATAAACTTTAAAAAATTAAAAAAATAAAGAATCCAGATTGAATCCAGATTGAGGTAAATTGTTTTCATAGATGTAAAATAATAATAAAAGCACACGGAAAGATAAAAAACAAAAAAATGTTCAATATAGTTTATAAAAAATAGAGAAAGATGTGTATAAGAGACAGCTAGCTGTGGTGCACAGGCTTCTTGTGGTGGCGTCTCTTATTGCAGAGCATGGGCCCTAGGGCGTGAAGGCAGGTAGATTCTTTACCACTGAGCCAATATAGTTTAGAAAAAATAGAGAACAGAAAATTAAAATCATCTGTATCAGTACCACCCAAAGATGGAAGTTTTGTTAATATCCTGATGTATTTTATTGTCTTATCCATGTACATATATTTAAAAAATTGGTACCATAGTATATATAGTTTTATATCTTGCTTTATTTACTATTATAAGCCACAGCATTATTTTATGCCCTAATTCTTCAAAACCTTGATTTTTTTAAAAAAATAAATTCATACTTATGCCACTAACATGTACTGTAACTCATTTATTCAATTTCTTCCTGAAGGATAATGTGTTTTCAGTTGCTTACTGTTGTAAACAGCGTTACAGTGAACAACTTGTTGCAATAAATGGAGACCCATTTTTAAAACTTCCCTGATTATTTCATTAGGAAATATACTTAAAAGAGGAAATACTGGGTGTAGACTTTTAAAATTTTGACCTTCACTACCAAGTTGCCTTCTAGAAAGGTTACCTTTTGCCCATAACCTCACCACCATGTCTCATGAATATTTTCAGTCTTTTAAATCTTTGGCAGTTTCATTGTTAAAGTATGTTTTTATAATGTGCATTTTGATAAGTGATATTTGGGATGAGTTGAGGATCTTCATTAAATTTTTTAAAAGATGGTTAGCCATTTGTCTACCACTTACTGAATTAGCCAATGATTTTCAAAAATACTTTCTTGACATGTTAAATTCTCAAGTTTGGGTCTGTTTTACTTGCTGTTTTGAGTTGCAATTTTGTCCATATCTGAGTATTTGTTCATGTAGATAGCCCTACTCCCCCTCTTTTTCTTATAGTTAGTCTCATGTATCTTTCTCCCCAAATTAACTTTGAAATTATTTCTTAGCTAAATTAGGACAATCCCTTTAGTATTTCCAATACCCGATTCATTTGGAAAGCTCTGCTGTCTTTACTGCTTTGTCAAATTAAACATAGAGATGTGTATGTGTATATAGTCATACAAAGAGACCAGAAGGATAGAGGCCCGGATGTTAGCGCTGTTTATTTCTGGGGAGCAGTAAAGGTGTCTTCTGTTTCATCCTTTATGATATCCTGTATTTTTTGTGGTGTTCACACATTATTTTTCAATATGTATTTACTTGGCTCTTCTGGATCTTCGTTTTGGCCTGTGGCGTACAGGATCTTTTTTCTTTTGATTAAGTTGCACCATATGAGATCTAGATCTCTGACCAGGGATCGAACCCACGCTTCCTGGTTTGGGAGCATGGACTCTTAGCCACTGGACCACCAGGGAAGTCCCCATATGTTATTTTAATCATAATCATTTCTTGCTCAAAAAAGGTTACTTTCTAAATATTTTATTTTTTTTTTTTAACTGGTAACGGATGGTTGGATGGTGGGGAGAGATCACTTTGGAATGGCACAGGCGTCCCCTGGAGCTAATGAGGACTTGGGTTATGGTGGTGCAGAGGGTTGAGCCCAGGAGCCGTGCTGAGTGGAGGAGAGGAGGACTTGGTGACAGGTGCGCGTCTTTGCCAAGCGTGGCTGCTCTTCAAGGGGGTCTGTAGTTGCACTGATCCTCTTGGTTGGGTCCTTCTCTGCCAGGCAGCCTGCCGCCTCTTATCGTGTACGACCGGAATGGATTCAGAATTCTGCTCCACTTTTCTCAGACTGGAGCTCCCGGCCACCCAGAGGTGCAGGTGCTCCTGTTGACCATGATGAGCACGGCCACCCAGCCCGTCTGGGACATCATGCTTCAAGTGGCTGTGCCAAAGGTGAGTCAGCGGCTGGCCCGCTGCCTGGAGTTCTTCAATAAAGGCTGTCATTTTTGAGCATCAGGTCCTTTGTGGGGACATTATCTATGAGATGGAAAGGTCGGAATCTTCACTTAAAGTAGATTAAGATAAAACGGGAATTTTGTTGGCTCAGTTAACTGGGGATTCCTGAATGTGTACCTTCACAGTTGGCTGGATTTGGGTAGGTTCGTAAACAGTTCCTTAAGAGTCTGTCACTTTCCCTCTCTTGACTTTGTTTTTCCCTTCTCGAGCCTGTTCTCTCACAGTCTCCACAAAGCAGGAAATGGCCGCCAGCAGCTCCAGAGTTACATGGGCCTTAACTCTTTTTATTTCAAAATAAACTGGCATGAGGCATTGCATATGGATTACCCAACAAAGGGCTGGGACTGGCCTTGTTGATGTTACTGGTATACCTCGGGCCAGTAACTCGTGTTCAGGGATGTGAGGTACTCTGGCCAAGTAGGATATTACATCCCTTTCTCAAGGGAAGTCAGTCCCCACAGATTAACAACCAGACTAGAATCACAAGAAATGGGCAAGGGCCCTGTCCTGAAAGGAAGAATTCAAGGTAGACAAACCTGTGCATTTGCTTTTTTTTTTTTTAAGGTTTATTTATTTTTAGTTTATCATTATTTTTTAATTTATTTATGGCTGTGCTGGGTCGTTGTTGCTCCACGCGGGCCTTCTCCAGTTGTGGCAAGTGGGGACTGCTCTTTTTTTTAACTTTTTCTTTTGTTTTGGGGTATAGCAGCGTAACAGTGTTGTGATAGTTTCAGGTGAACAGCGAAGGGACTCAGCCATGCATATGCATGTATCCATGCTCCTCTAAACTGCCCTTCCATCCAGGCTGGCAGGGCCTACTCTCCAGCTGCAGTGCTTGGGCTTCTCATTACTGTGGAGCTGGGGCTCTAGGGCACGGGCTCAGCAGTTGTGGCACACGGGCTTAGTTCTTTCCTGCGTTGGCACTGCAATGGCAGATGGATTCTTTACCACCCAGCCACCAGGGATGCCCCAAACCATGCACTTTCTAACACTGATGGCAGTTTTGTAGGGCATGGACTCGCATTACCTCTGTCTTACAAATTATCCGTCCAGGGTTCAGAAAGGTTAAGTATTTTTGCCCAGGGTCACGGAGCTCGTGAGAGGCAGAGTTAGAATTCAGTGCAGGATGTGCTCTCTTTCTTCATGTGCTGCCTCTCAGAAGCTGACCTTTGACCACACAACTACAGATACACTTTCTGTATGGGTGGGGTAGGAGGGTCCCAGATCGTTTCAGCCATTGGTGGGGTGGAGGCCAAGCTCTCCTGTTCACCAGATCTCCCTCATTAAAGCTGTAGTTTGTTAGGAATGAGTTATATGTTGGATTTCTCCCCCTGACAGTCAATGAGAGTGAAACTGCAGCCGGCGTCCAGCTCCAAGCTTCCTGCTTTCAGTCCTTTGACGCCTCCAGCTGTGATCTCTCAGATGCTGCTGCTGGACAATCCACACAAAGTACGTTCTGGTACCTGTGCTAGCAGGGAAATGGGGCCCTTGAACTCCAGGGAGGCAGCCTGGCAGGTGGAGAGAACTGTATTGAGGTCTTAGTTTGTTTGGGATGCTGGTGGAATGTCCCTTGCTGGAGTCTGATTTCCTTTGGGGCCGATTGGAAGATCTGTGACCAGATTGTCATAGCTGTGGACCAAGGGAGTGGTCCATACCCTCTCTAGCTCCATGGAATCCTCTGGAAAGGTGAGGCCAGCCTGTCATCTTAGCTGGTCTCCATCTCAGGGCTGCTGAAGCATGGGAACACACCTGGGGTGTCTTCCTGGCTCCCCCCGTGTTTGTAGTCCCAGAGGGTCGAGGCCAGGGTATGCCTGTCAGACAGGCATACCTCACTTGGGTGGAGTTAACATACGCATCCTGTTACTTGGTGACTACTGGGTGGGTAAAGGCTTTGACTCTGGGCCCATCTCTCTGTCACCCCCCACTAATTTAAGGTCTTTTATCTTTGCCCAGGAGCCCATCCGGTTACGGTATAAGCTGACATTCAACCAGGGTGGACAGCCTTTCAGCGAAGTAGGAGAAGTGAAAGACTTTCCCGACCTGGCAGTCTTGGGTGCAGCCTGACTCCTCCCAGGACAGATCCTGCCATTCAAGCTTAGGCCAATGTTCCTTTTGCTGTCTAGATAGGACTGATGATGGTGATTTAGTGCAGAGTGCCAAGAGTTCTGTCCTGACATCAGGCTCTGGATGCCAGCCTCTGACTTATTCTGCAGGGGTGTGTGTGTGTGTTGCCAGGGGGCTGAGGTGGGGGAGGGATGAAGGCAGTGTGGGAAATGCCAAAACGTTTCTGATAACCATCTGCTACGGTCATGTCTGGTTCTGCATGTTGGTGGACACTGATGTCCCTGCCTCAGGTTGGAGGTTTTATAAGCCAAAGTTGTCACTGTTGTTTTCCATGTATTAGTACCTTTTCATTCATCCACTCTGTGCCTTGTCAGCCTCTGAAAGTCTTGGTTGCTCCCAGGCTGCTGTTCTCAGGGACGCGTAAGGGACCTGGTTGGTTCTTGGGGCAGAGTGTCTTCTGGGATGCTCTCTTCCAAGAAGGACCTCGTCTCCACTTCCATTAGCAAATGCTGCTTGCATGTGTCCAGGAAGGTCTTCTGAAGGGGATGCTTGTTGCACTGTGTCCTAGGCGAGGGGTTGCCACTGGACCAGAGGACCGCGCCTGGTGGGCCGGTCGTGTCCTTTACCACTGTGCCTTAGAATCTCCCGTAGATGGACCCTTCAGGGCAGGGGGGAAAGCAGATCCCAGGCCTTACTCAGGCCTCAGGTTCCATGGGCTGGGCAGCCTGTCTGGACCCTTCCTCAGGACCCTCATCTCCATCCTCCTCCTCCTTCTCTCCAACCATTTACCCGGAACTCTTTGATGGTGACACCATGCCAGTCATTGTAAGTCATAACTGACAGGTTCACCCTGGCCTGTTGACTTCACAATCCATGGTGAAGAACTGTGATGCAAATGAGATACGAAAAGAGTTTAGCAATGATTCAAGTGGTGACTAAATCTAGAAAGTCATTATTGAATAAATACCTGTGTAACAAATATACTTTGTGGAGTTTTGAGTAAGTGGGAGATGCAGTGCCCGTTGCATCTGGAGGTGATGGGCATGAAGGGATCGCTCGTCTGTTGAAGTGAGGAAGACTTCCTGAGGAATGTGGAACCTTAAGAACTGCTTCAGGGAAGAGAAGCCCTGAAGATCTGAATGAAGCTGAAAGAGATGGATTTTTGTTACAGTCATGGTGTGAAGGGAAAATTCCAGGCTTGTAATCACTTACTCCTTTGCACCTACTAGGTGCTAGGCATTTGTGCATGTTTTCCAAGTCCTGCTTGGCCTGATGAGTGAAGAGAGCTCAGCCTGGCTGAGATGGCCCGATGTAGGATGTGAGATCTGAGCAGCTCACCTTTCTGGGCAGGAGTCCACCTCAGAAATTGCATGGCTTTTGGGGGGGCTCTTTGTCACAAAATCGGGGACTTTTGTAGTCTGATCTTTTGCTTCCTGCATATAACTGAAAATCTGCCAAGACTATGTTGCGGATAGGAGCTGTAAAAAAAAAAGGTATGCTTCATGTGAAAACTCAAAACAGGTAAGTGATGAGGTGATTTCTTCATTTGTCATAACTCATAAGATTCATTTGACTCTAAAGTTTTGTGTTCAGATATTCTTTAGAGCCTTTATAGGCTCAAGTTTATTTCATAAAGTCTTCTAGAGTGCCTATTGTAAAGACGATGCCTGGCTATGAGGAACTTCCATCCAAAATGGGTAGATGAGACTGACACATGAAAAGATCTTTATCCCATAGTTAAAAGGTAGAGTCTCTGTATGTGAACATACATCTGTTGTCTAGGAGACAGCTTGCCAGTGGTTCTCTGCTTGGATAGAGTTGGACAGGGCAAGGGGGTGGGGGATGGCTGTCCTGAAAGTGGCCAGCTGCTGCTGCTGCTAAGTTGCTTCAGTCGTGTCCGACTCTGTGCGACCCCATAGACGGCAGCCCACCAGGCTCCCCCGTCCCAGGGATTCTCCAGGCAAGAACACTGGAGTGGGTTGCCGTTTCCTTCTCCAGCGCATAAAAGTGAAAAGTGAAAGTGAAGTCGCTCAGTGGTGTATGACTCTTAGCGATCCCATGGACTGCAGCCCACCAGGCTCCTCTGTCCATGGGATTTTCCAGGCAAGAGTACTGGAGTGGGGTGCAGTGCCTTCTAATTCTGAAGTTCAGTGACCACTTAAGACATAGCCCTTATCCTTTATTCACTCAAGTAGTAATCGACTATCTGCTGTGAGTCAGCCACGTTGTAGGCGCTGCAGACAAAGCAGTGATAGAAGGTCCTGCCCTTGTGGGTCTTCTGTTCTGATGGGAAATCCATGTGTCTGGCGGAGGTTTGGCACTGATGACCCCACATTTCCCCTCTCCTGAATGCCTGCTCCAGGATCCTGCTCATCCCTGTCTCTCGGCCTACCTCTGACTGTTCCTTTTCGTCTTTCCTTTAAATGTGTTTCCAGAGGATTTAGTCCTGAGGGCTCTTCTAAGCGTTCTGGGCAGTTCACCACTAGGTGGGTGGTAGACTTCTTGCTGACCTCAGGTCCATATTTCAAGCCGCCTAGTGGATGTCTTTATCTGGAGGTTCCCACTGTTGCCTCCAAGTGTATAAAATGGAACACAGCCACCTCCCTCTCTTTGTTCAGTTATTTGAAAGCACCTTTCTAAGCCTTCATGGATCCTTATTCCTACTGCATCTCCATTCCTTCATCCTCCATTCTCCTTCCTGTTTTCCAGTCTAGTCTGTTTCTTTTTAAAAAAATTTGTTTGGCCACACCATACAGCATGCAGGATCTTAGTTCCCTGACCAGGGATCGAACCAGTGCCCAGTGCATTGGAGGGGAAAGTCTTAACCACTGGACCGTCGGGGAGGTCCCCTCATCTAGTCTGTTTCTAAATAGTACCACATTTTGGCCTCCCCGCTGCATTGTCACTGCCTTGGTTTAGCTTTTTTTTTTTGGACAGTGCAGTGGGCTGCCTCTGTTCTCCTCTGAGCCGTTAGACATTATAGTTGGCCACCATCAGATTTCTGATCTGGGTACCTGATCCCTGCTGAAAAATTCCAAATGGGTCATTAAGGCCCTAAAAGTGTATGCAGCTGAGTTCAGGTTGCTTGCTTGGGGCGTTCAGTGCCCTCTGTAACTGTGTGCTCCCTACCCTTCTGGCATCATCTGTCAAGAATAGAGCACACTTTAGCAGAGCCACAAGAAAGTCCCTTCATAATGCCATGTTTTCTCGTAATCTCTGGCTACCACCTGCAGTTAACTCCTTTTATCTCCAATGAATTTAAGTTTGGGCTAAAATGCTGCTCCATCTGCAAGCCACTCTGGGAGGGTAGATGGGCTGTGGAGATAGTAAAGGTTGAAAGAAGGATAAAAAACTTAAGACCTAACACATGAATACTACTCATTAAAAATTAGATAGTGTAGATTGAGAAATCAAACATGAAAGGTTGAAAGCAAAGGTGATATTCTCATACAAACAGTGTTTACTAAAGTGTTTGTAAATCACAAATTCTTTAAATATGTCTAATACAGAAGATGCTTACTCAACCCCCAAATGTAAAATTCTGTCAACTAGTTTGTTTGGTTTTTACACTAAGAACACACACAATGGAATGCTGGCCATGGTTTGTTTTGTATTTTTTAAGAGGTAACCCCTGACCTCTCACTGGGAAGAAGTGGAGTCAAGTAGATGAAGTAGGGTGAGCCCGAAGTCCAGAGTGTTTCCCACACGTTTAATTTCAGCTGGCATGAAAAACTCCAGGCCTTTCTGCCCCTTGCCCAACGCATTCCCAGGTATACCCTGTTGCCTCTGAGAAAGCTTGCATCTAAAAATGTGTAAACATTCTGCTGCTTTGACTTTTATTTTTAAATACATGATTCCATGGCTAGAGGTAATACTTTTTATACTGTTGAAAATACATACATACAAAATATATACATGTTGAAAATACATACATATATGCTGCATGGTGGCGTGCCGCAGTCCATGGAGTCGCAAAGGGTTAGACACAACTGAGTGACTGAACCAAACTCAGGGGTAATACTATTATTTTAGAAGTTGAAAAACCTACTATGGTGTTACAGGCTCCAGATAACATAGGTTTTTAAAGTCTGAGGTTTTCTGAAGCCCCAGCAGTTTAAAGTAATTTAATCAACCCTTAGTTGTAATTCTATTCTTCAGCTTCACGTACTGCCTCTAGCCGTGTGATCTGGGACAAGTAATTTGTCCTCTTCCGCTTCCTTGCTTGTAAAGAACACAGCAGGATTGTTTTGAGAAGTGAGTTATTATATATGAAGTGACTCCAGTCCTGCATAGTAATAAGCTAAGACTCATTTCATTTACTGTATGTTTGTCCATCTGGTTTCCAGTACATGAACAGGCTTACCATGACGTTTTGGTTTTTTGCTGCACCGTGGTCCGCGGGACCTTAGTTCCCTCACCAGGGATTGAACCTGTGCTTCCTGCCGTGTAAGCTTGGAGTCTCAACCGCTGGACTGCCAGTGAAGTTCCCCTAACTGAAGTTTACCTCATGAAATAAATGTAAGCAAATATTTAAAATTTTGGCAGGGTTCAAATAAATACTGAGATGCAGTAAATATCAAGGATAGATAAAAATATTGGAAACCACACGCCTAAATCTAGCCAGAAGCAGAAAGCCATAACAATATACTCGGAAACTAATGAACACACTTCCTATAAAATACTTAAATTTTGTAAACAAGGCCATGTAATTCTAAAATTTACAACCCTGAGACTCAAAAGAACAAAGTTATGATTGCAGGCAGTGGGTATGGGGGAAGGGATAGTTAGGGAGTTTAGGATGGACTTGTACACACTGTTAAAATTCCTTGAACTGTGCCTCATAAATTGTGCATGTTTCAATAAAAATTTCAAAAATTAGAGAAAATTTATAATCCTGTCTCCAATATCTGAAACAGATAACAGTTATTAGTTTATTCTTGTTCTTTGAGTGCATAACCAAAATACTATCTTTAAAGCTAGTGGCATATTGAATACACTCTGTAGAGCCTTTGGGAATGCACTTAGCCATGTTAATAACGCAAATGGACTATTTGATCATCTGAGTAGATGAAGAAATGGCATTTTCTCTCATTCATTGTTTATTCCTAATAGAATCAAAGTACTAGCTATTCCTAATAGAATCAAACTACTAGCATCATGTTTATTTATTTTTTTTCAAATCAAGAGTTTTTATTGTCTCTTTAAAAGATCACAACTGAGTCCATAGAACCATCTGCTATCTTGTTGTTTCTGCAACAGGATCACTGAGATCTTATTCATCAGCCTGTTGAACTGTTCCTTTTTCAGAAACATAGATACCATCCAAAAATTTTCTGATATCCTTGTTTTTAACTGTGGTGGCTTGCTGAATCAAAGCAGCTGAATTTGACACAAGTTCAATGTCATTTCCTTCAAGAATCAACTCATCTTTCTGGGCTTGAGATACTGAACAGGCAACCCCTGGCCTCATTCGAACCCCGCGTATGTATTTTTCACCCCAAAAATCTCGGATTTCCACAAGAGAACCATTCTCCTGAATAACAACGTTGATGGGGAAGTGGGCATACACCGACCTCATCTTGTAACGGAAGCCCAGTGTAACACCCTTGATCATGTTCTGTACGTGACTACAGATTGTGCGAACAGTGGCCAGTTCCTTTCTGTTTCCCCACCATTTGTCAACACGGAGCCTCTTCTTCTTTCCAAGGAGACTGAGTTCTACATTGATGTGATTGAAGTCCCTCCGCAGGGTGCCTCTGGGGCCCTTCACAATAACTGTCCGTCCCTTCAAGTTAATGTCGACATTTTCTGGGATGTCGACAGTCTGATTGCTGAGAATGGTCTTCATTCTCGCAGTAGATGCGGCAAAGAGCATAGAGCCTTTGGGAATGCACTTAGCCATGTTAATAACGCAAATGGACTATTTGATCATCTGAGTAGATGAAGAAATGGCATTTTCTCTCATTCATTGTTTATTCCTAATAGAATCAAAGTACTAGCTATTCCTAATAGAATCAAACTACTAGCATCATGTTTATTTATTTTTTTTCAAATCAAGAGTTTTTATTGTCTCTTTAAAAGATCACAACTGAGTCCATAGAACCATCTGCTATCTTGTTGTTTCTGCAACAGGATCACTGAGATCTTATTCATCAGCCTGTTGAACTGTTCCTTTTTCAGAAACATAGATACCATCCAAAAATTTTCTGATATCCTTGTTTTTAACTGTGGTGGCTTGCTGAATCAAAGCAGCTGAATTTGACACAAGTTCAATGTCATTTCCTTCAAGAATCAACTCATCTTTCTGGGCTTGAGATACTGAACAGGCAACCCCTGGCCTCATTCGAACCCCGCGTATGTATTTTTCACCCCAAAAATCTCGGATTTCCACAAGAGAACCATTCTCCTGAATAACAACGTTGATGGGGAAGTGGGCATACACCGACCTCATCTTGTAACGGAAGCCCAGTGTAACACTCTTGATCATGTTCTGTACGTGACTACAGATTGTGCGAACAGTGGCCAGTTCCTTTCTGTTTCCCCACCATTTGTCAACACGGAGCCTCTTCTTCTTTCCAAGGAGACTGAGTTCTACATTGATGTGATTGAAGTCCCTCCGCAGGGTGCCTCTGGGGCCCTTCACAATAACTGTCCGTCCCTTCAAGTTAATGTCGACATTTTCTGGGATGTCGACAGTCTGATTGCTGAGAATGGTCTTCATTCTCACAGTAGATGCGGCAAAGAGCTAGCATCATGTTTAATAAGGAAATAACTACAGTGGCTTAAACACAGAGGCTTGTTTTCTTTTATTTATTTATTTTTTACTTTATTTTACTTTACAATACTGTATTGATTTTGCCATACATTGACACGAATCCACCACAGGTGTACATGAGTTCCCAATCCTGAACCCCCCTCCCACCTCCCTCCCCATATCATCTCTCTGGATCGTCCCCGTGCATCAGCCCCAAGCAACCTGTATCCTGCATTCTTATTGAGGGCTTCCTTGGTGTTCCAGTGGTTAAGAATCATCCTTGCAATGTAGGGAAAACCAGATTGATCCCTGGTCTAGGAGGATCCCACATGCCTTGCAGCAAATAAGCCAGTGAGCCACAAGCCACATGCTGAGGGACTGTTGCTAAGCTAAGAGCCAGGATATGTAGGAGTTTCTGCTGCAAAAACAAAAACACCCCTCCCCTCCATGTACATCAAGAGATTACTTCTAATCCCAAAAGCAGACATCTCAAGTTAATGATTTGAGTGCTTTTCTGTGTATGGGAAAGGTGCCAGAGTCTGGACTCTGAAATAATTCCTGATACGCATCTTAAGTATCAAGGACCAGTATCCTGTGGTTTTTTTTTTTTTTTTAACTCAGAATTCCCCTCAGGGTACACCATAGGGGCAGCTGCAGTGGTTGATGGCTTTATCACTGCAACATCCTTTGAGAAGTGGCGAGTGACATCCTTAGTACACAGTGGTATAAGCATCACGAAGTTATTAGGGACCTAAGCTCCAACCAGTGCTAGGTCACCACCCAAGGAAGGACTCAACATTATGTTATGAGCTTTAGCTGCTGAAGTTCTAGGCAACAGAAAGGGAGTTGGGGGAGAAAGGAATAAAGGAAAACTGCCAACATTCTTAAGGTTTCCTGGAAGTTTTCTGTGATATTTAAATTCACATCCTATTGGCTATTTAGTAACATGGGCACACCTAGGCCACACCTAGGTGCAATTTATTTTTAATTCTCAATATTTAATTCTCAATGGCTTCCCTGGTGGCTCAGAGGTTAAAGCGTCTGCCTGGAATGTGGGAGACCCGGGTTCGATCCCTGGGTCAGGAAGATCCCCTGGAGAAGGAAATGGCAACCCACTCCAGTACTCTTGCCTGGAGAATCCCATGAAGGGGGGAGCCTGGTAGGCTTACAGTCCACGGGGTCGCAAAGAGTCGGACACGACTGAGCGACTTCACTTTCACTTTCTCAATGTTAGCTTTTCAGAATTCAAACAACAGAAGGTGGAAAGTCTTCCTTCTAAGAAATACTATTATTAGTTCCTTGGAGATATTCTAGACATTTTTAAGCAAATGAACTGTCCATACTTTCCTTTTTTGTTGTTTAATGTAACTTGATGGCAAAAGGAGAAGTGGGTGGCAGAGGATGAGATGGTTAGATAGCATCACTGACTCAAGGGACATGAATTTGAGTAAACTCTGGGAGATAGTGGAGGACAGAGCTAGTAAACAATAGATGACTTGGTGATAATGCCATTATCAGTATGAACTGCTGAACAGAAAAAAAAGAATAGGCCCCGCTCGCCTCTCTTCTGACAGCAGATGGTGTCAATCACATGTTGAAAGTGCTTTGTATTAAAACTGGCACGTGAACTTCCTGATCACTTCTGTGTACCTCCAGCCTCTCCCTTCCACTGACCCCATTCCTGTGGGCAACAGAGGTTGAGATGGTTGGATGACATCACTGACTCAATGGACGTGAGTCTAAGCAAACTCCGGGAGATAGTGAGGGACAGGAAGCCTGGTGGGCCGCAGTCCATGGGGCTGCAAATAGACGCGACTGAACAACAGCAACAAAGACCGCTGACGTCTTCCCTGCAGCTCTCCCTTGCGTGGGAGAGAGAAACAAGGGTGGGTTTTGGAGTCAGGTTCAGTTTCTAGTTTCTTGCCATCTTGGGCAAGTTACTTAACAACTAGGCCTCAGTTTTTATGTTCTAAATGATAAAAATGTTTAAAATGTACTTCATAGCTTTTGGTGAGTATTTAATAAAGTCAACAAAATACCAGACCTGATAGGTACTCTTTATATGTGTGTGGGGGTGCTCAGTCACATCCGACTCTTTGCAACCCCGTGGACTGTAGCCTGCTAGGGTCCTCTGTCCATGGAATTTTCCAGTCAAAAATACTGGAGCAGGTTGCCATTTCCTACTCCCAAGGGATCTTCCCCACCCAGGGATCGAACTGGAGTCTCTAGTGTCTCCTGCATTTCACCTCAAATCGCCTCATCTAAGATTTCTCCTTTTTTAATTTACTACCTTAACTTGTGGTTACTTCCATTTTGTCACTATATTCATTTCAAAACCTCTCCTGCTCTTATGGAAACCAATGAAATTTTGCTAAGGATACTAATAACCTAATATTTGCAGAGACAGCAAAAAAGATTGCCTTTAATAAAAGCTGACCATCTCTATATTAAGATTAGGATCAGCTGCAGGAAATCAAAAAAACTCAAAGTAACAGCGGCTTAAGCAATATTTAGATCTATCAGCTTCCCGACACCCTTGAACAAGGTTGGATGACTTAACAGAAATTTATCGTCTGGCGGTTCTGGAAGCTAGAAGTCTAAAATGGGGACCATGCTCTTTCTGAAACCAGTAGGAGAACCCTGGGGGTCTGTGACAGTCTTTGGCCTTCCCTAGCTTGTAGCTGCATCACTGCAGTCTCTGCCTTCATTGTCACTGTGTTCTCCCTGTGTGTGTCTCCCACAACGGTCCTGTAAGGATACCGATCTTCCTGGATTAAGGACTCACCCTACTTCAGTATGATCTCATCTGGATTAAGGACTCACCGTACTTGAGTATGATCTCATCTTAACTAGTTACATCTGCAGTGATGCCATTGCCAATTAAAGTCACATTCAGAAGGACTAGGGATTAGGATTTGTACCTCTCTTGGGGGGTGGGGGGGAGACACAATTCAATCCATACCACTTGCAAATTCAAGAACCGCAAAAGTAGTGGACCTAGGACTGGTGTGCAGTCCATGGTCAGGTACCTGCTGCTGCTAAGTCGCTTCCGTTGTGTCTGACTCTGTGCCACCCCATAGACTGCAGCCCACCAGGCTCCCCCGTCCCTGGGATTCTCCAGGCAAGAACACTGGAGTGGGTTGCCATTTCCTTCTCCAATGCATGAAAGTGAAAAGTGAAATGAAGTTGCTCAGTCATGTCCAACTCAGTGACCCCGTGGACTGCAGCTTAACCAGGCTCCTCCATCCATGGGACTCTCCAGGCAAGAGTACTGGAGTGAGGTGCCATTGCCTTCTCCGGGTCAGGTACCTAGATGTCTTCAATCTTGTCCTGCCATGAGTGGCTTCATTCCTAAGAACACTCAGTGAGCCTCAAGATAGGTCAATAGAAGTTACCTAATCTGAATAACAGAAAAAATAAGAAAGATATAAAGCTGCAGAAATCTGTGAGACACAATTAGGTGTATGGTGACCAAATACACACCAACATATACATAATGGGAGTCCCCAAAGGACAAGTGAAAAAAAGGGGCAGAAAAGTTGGTTGAAGAAATAATACCCAAAGCCTTCCCAAATTTGCTGAAAAACATTAATCTACACATCCATAAAACTCAACAAGCTTCAAGTAGGATAAAGTCAAAGAAACCCAGACCTAGACACATTGTAGCCAAACTTAAAAGCCAAAGATTAAATTGTGAAAGCCTTTAGAGAAAAATGACTTACCACATACAATAAGCTCATAATAGATTAAGAGCTGACTTCTCACTGAAAACAATAGAGAAGGCAGTGGGATGACATTCAATGGTCTGAGTAGGAAGGAATTCTGTATCCAGCATTACTGTCTTTCAAAAATGAAGGTATAATAAAGATATACCCAACTAAAGGCAGATAATTTGATGCAAGCAGATTTGTCTTGTGAAATAAGCTTTCTTAAAGTTCTTCAGGTTGAAATGAACAATAAGTCTACATGAAGAAGCAAAAAATACTGGTGAAGGTACTTTTAATTAAAAGACAATTGCACAAAATAATAAAAAATGTCGTGTTTATAACAAAGAAACATCTATGATAACAGGAGCTCGACAGAGGGGAGGGAGTAGAAGTATACGAAGCAGGGGGGTGGTGGTTCATGGTGCTCGCTAAGTCATGTCCGACTCTGTGACCCCATGAACCACCACATGCCAGACCACCAATGGGAAAGAAGACAAATATCGCCAAAGTCAAGAAATAAAGAGGGGCAATTACTACCAATTCTACAGAAGCTAAAAAGGATTATAAGGGAATGTTATAATTCTTTGCCAACAAATTTCACAGATTAGATGAAATGGACAAATTTGTAGCATTTCTCAACATACCAACTGATTTAAGAAGAAACAAAATCTTAATAGATCTATAACAAGTAAAGAAGTTGAATTAATAATTTAAAATCTTCCCACAAAGAAAAGTCCAGGCCTAGATGGTTTCACTTTGAATTCTGTCAGCTATTTAAAGAAGAGACGTTACAATCTTTACAAACTCAGAAAATGGAGAAGGAAGGATCACATCCCAGATCATTCTATGAGACCAGTGATATCCTTAAAATTAGACAAAGATCACAAAACGATATTACAGGCCAATTTCCCCCATGAACATAGACATGAAAATCCTCAACAAAATATTAGCAAAGCAAGTCTGGTAACATATAAAATTGTAATACCCCATGACCAAGTAGAATTTATCCCAGGAATGCAAGATTGGTTTACCATCCAAAAAACTACTGCTGTATACTTATACATCATATGAATAAAACAAAACCACACAATTTATAAAATACAATATTTTAACATACTGATGAAAAAACAGGAACAGAACAAAACTTCCTCGACTTAAAAAAAGGGCAACTATGAAAAATGTATAACTAGCATTGTACTTCATGGTTAAAGACTGGATGCTAAAGACAGATCCTTAGAAGGATGTCTGTTGCCACTTCTATTCAACACTGCACTGAACATTCTAACCAGCACGTTTAGTAGATGGAAAAAGGAAAGACATCCAACTTTGAGAGGAAAAAGGAAGATTTTTCATTTTTTCATGATTCTGTATGTAGAGAAATCACACACACACATACAGAAAGACAAAAGAAAAGAAAGACAGTGCTAAGTCATATCTGACTCACGCGACCCCGTGGACTGTAGCCTGTCAGGCTCCTCTGTCCATGGGATTCTTCAGGCAAGAATACTGCAGTGGGTTGCCATTTCTTTCTCCAGAGGATCTTCCCAACCCAGGAATCGAACTCAGTTCTCCAGCATACATATAGACACACACATACAGACACACACAAACTAGAACTGAATTTAGATGTTCAAGAGGTACAAGAGAATCATACAAAGATCAAGTGTGTTTCTAACACAAGAAACAGTATGAAAATCAAATTAAGAAAATTTCATTCACAATAGTATTAAAATGAATACTTTGGAATACATTTAGCAAAAGAAGTAGAAGACATCTACAATGTACAATGTTTACCACTCTTCTTACTAAGGGACAGCTGTAATGTGGAGACATTTTTGGTTGTCACAGTTTGGGGGAGGGGATGCTATTGGCATCTAGTGAGTAAAGGCCAGGAATGCAGTTAAACATTTTACAATGCATCAGACAGCCCTCCACAACAAAAATTATCTGGTGCCAAATGTCAATAGCACCAAGGTTGAAAATTCTGCTCTAAATAAAGGGAGAGGCATTTCATGTTCATGGATTTGAAGACAACCCTGTCAAGATGCCAGTTCTCAAATGGATCTATAAATTCAATATGATCTCTATTCCAGCAACTTCTGTGGTAGAAATTGATAAGCTGACTATAAGATGTATATGGAAATGCAAAGGGTATGGAGTAGCAAAATAATTTTTTAAAAGAATAAAATGAGAGGACTTTACATGACCAGATTTCAAAACTTACTGTAAACTACAGAATCAAGACAGTTTGGTATTGGTACAAGAATACAAGTATAGATGATGGAACAGAATTAAAGTGCAGAAACCCTTACATTTATGTCATTTGATTTTTGACAAAGATCCAATTGGATCTCCTCTAAAGGCAATTCAGAGGAGAAAGAAAAGTCTATTCAACAAATGGTCCTGGGAGAGTTGGAGTTGTATGTGTGTGTCAGTCACTCAGTTGTGTCCAACTCTTTGTGAACCTGTGGACTATAGCCCGCCAGGCTCCTTTGTCCATGGGATTTTCCAGGCCAGAATACTGGAGTGGATTGCCATTTCCTTCTCCAGGGGATCTTCCCAACCCAGGGATCAAACCTGGGTCTCCTGCATTGCAGGCAGGGAGAGTTGTATATCTGCATGCAAAAAAAAAAAAAAAAGGAAAAGAAAAAAGAACTTAGACCTTTACCTCATATCATACACAAAAAATGAATTGAAACTGGATCATAGATCTAAATGTAAGAGCTAAAATTTTTAAACTTCTAGAGAAAAATATAAAAGTTTATGATTTCTGGTTAAGTGAAGATTTCTTACATATAATATCAAAAGTATAATTCATAAAATAGAAAAAGATAATGGAATTTATCAAAATTTAAAACATATGCCCCTCAAAAGACATCATTAAGAAAATGAAAAGACAAGTTATAGATTGAGAAAAAATATTTGCAAACCACACCTCTAATACAGGAATTACATACAGAATACATAAATAGTTTTGCAGTTCAATAATATGAAGACAGACCTTCCCCAGTGGCTCAGAGGTAAAGAATCTGCCTACAGTGCAGGAAACTCAGGAAGACAGGTTTCAATCCCCCAGTTGGGAAGACCTCCTGGAGGAGGACATGGCAATCCCTCCAGTAGTCTTGCCAGGAAAAGCCCATGGGACAGAGGAACCTGGCAGGCTACTGTCCATTGGGTCACACAGAGTCGGACACGACTGAAGTGACTGAGGATGCACGCGATATGAAGATGCTGCTACTGCTGCTGCTAAGTCACTTCAGTCGTGTCTGGCTCTGTGCGACCCCATAGATGGCAGCCCACCAGGCTCCCCCATCCCTGGGATTCTCCAGGCAAGAACACTGGAGTGGGTTGCCATTTCCTTCTCCAATGCATGAAAGTGAAACGTGAAAGGGAAGTTGCTCAGTCGTGTCTGACTCTTAGTGACCCCATGGACTGCAGCCTACCAGGCTCCTCCATCCATAGGATTTTCCAGACAAGAGTACTGGAGTGGGGTGCCATTGCCTTCTCTGAATATGAAGATAAGCAATGCCAATTGAAAATGGGCAAAAATTTTGAAAAGATATTTCATCAAAGAGGAGGTAAGAACTGCTAATAAGCACATGAAAAGGTGTTCAATATCATTAGCTGTTAGGGAAATGCAAATTAAGGCAACAATGACTTACCACCACATACCAAATGGAGCTGGAACCCTCATACCTCATTGACTGTAAGGTAAAGTGGTATGGGGGATAAGTTTGGCAGTTTCTTTAAAAATTAAACATAAATCAATCTTACCACTTAGCAGTTCCACACCTAGGAATCTATTCAAAAGAAATGAAAACACGTCCACACAAAGACATGTAGTGAACGTTCACAGCAGCATTATTTCTAATAGCCTTATTTAATTGGCTGCCAGGTGTTAGTTGTCATATATGGGATCTAGTTCCCTGACCAGGGATTGAACCCGGACCCCCTGCATTGGGACCACAAAGTCTTAGCCACTGGACTGCCAGGAAAACCCCTCTAATAGCCTTAAACTAGAAACAGTCCATCTACTAGTGCATGAATAAGCAAAATATGTCATATCCACACAATGAAATACAACTCAGCAACATAAGGGAACAAACTTTATCCTTGGTGAAAGAAGCCAGATGCAGAAGACTACATAGTGCATGATTTCATGTGTCTGAAATGTCCAGAAAAGGTAAAAATATAAAGACAGAAAGCACATCAGTGGCTTCCTAGGGCTTGGGGTGGGAGCAGAGATTAAGGGCAAACAAGCAGGGAGGAATTTTTTGGCTGATGGAAATGTCATTGTGAAGGTAGCACACCTTGTTAAATTTGCTAAAAATCGTTGGATTGTATATTTGAAGTGAGTGAACTGCATGCCCTGTAAGTTATTAATCAATAAAGCTGTTTGTTTTTGTTTTTTTTTTAAAACTTCATCTCCCTGGGGAGGAGAGGGGCATATGGCAATTACAGGCACCCAAAGCTTCTGAGCATGCCGCGGGACTAGATCAGCTTGCTTCTTACCAGGCGAGCGTATCACCTTTCCTATTAATAATTTGCGGATTTAGGTTCTTAGCTATATAGTCTTCAGGAACTTATGTATGCACTGAGTTGGAGTATGCCTGGGTGAGAACAGACAAATGGCAAAATTAAGCACAGTGTAACCAAAGGATGCTTTTGTTTGCTTGCTTTTTAAATTTTGAATCCTGTGACAAAGGAGGCCTTCCCAGATAAGTCTTTTCCGAGGTATCACATTGCTTAAGCTAGAGGAAAAGCTCTGGCGAATTCCAGAGCTTTGTGTCTCAGGCCACGGACAGGAGCCCAGCGTGGCTAGAACAGTGAGACAGGAGCTGGAACCGTGGTGGGCAGAGACCAGGTCATGTAAATTCGTCTGCCCGCTTTGGAAAGGCACCAAAGGACGGTAAAGAGTTCAGGTTTCAGTAGCAGGCTTGCCTGAGTTCAAATCCCACTGCGCTACATTCTAGCTACGTGATACTGAACAACTTGCTTAAACTGCCTCAGTTCTTCCACTTTAAGTCGGGGGAGAACAATAGCACTGAAAGGACTGTGAGGACTAAGTGTGCTAATAAAAGTAAGGTCTTTAGAGTAAGCACGTATTTAAGCGCCCAGCCGGCATTTAAATTAGCAGAGGAAAGGGGACGCTCCTTCTGTTGCACGCTCGCAGACCTCCGCGATTCCCGGAACGTCTGCAATCACTATAGTAACGGCTACCTACTTCCGGAAGAAGTACGGCGCGCGGCGAGGGTCAATCCCGGGCGTACACATCAGTGCGCTGACCCAGGGGCTGCGGAGGGGTCTGTCTCCGGCGCCGTCGATCTCTGCCCGCTGCTTCCTGGGCTGCCGCGGGTGCTCTCGCAGGGCCACCCGCTTCTGCAGCCGAGTGGCCGCCCGGAACCACGTCTTCAGGCTTGGACGCCGAGCTGCGACGGCGCAGCCATGGACTTCTCCAAGTTCCTGGCGGAAGACTTCGACGTGAAGGAGTGGATCAACGCGGCCTTCAGGGCTGGCCCCAAGGAGGCGGCGGCCGGGAAGGCGGACAGCCACGCGGCCACCCTGGTGATGAAGCTGCAGCTGTTCATCCAAGAGGTGAACCACGCCGTGGAGGGTGAGCGGCGGGGCAGAGCTCCCAGACGGGCCCGGGGTCCGCGGGGGTGCACGCAGTGGGCAGTAAATGTCAGCGCCTCGCGTGGAGAGCGAGCGAGCCTGGGTCCGGTTCCCGCGCAGTCCTCGTGGGGACATCCACATCTCAGCCCGCTGCTCGTCTCTCTGCAACACTTGCAGATTTGGGATCTTGCTTTCCACTTCTGGCAGTTTAAAACTTACTGGAGTGAATTTTAAGAATATGAAATAACTAGTCAACTGATTCTTACATTTGGCAAAAAGCATATAGAAGATGTACAGGAAAGACACAAATAGGGAAGACGTTGTTTTAATGGATTAAAAAAAAATGATCTTGTTACCTGTAGTTGATTTTACAATGTTGTGTTAATTTCTACTGTACAGTAAAGTGATTCAGTTATATATGTTATATATATGTATTCAGTAAGTTGAAACTCCAATCCTTTGGCCACCTGATGCGAAGAGCTGACTCGTCTGAAAAGACCCTGATGCTGGGAAAGATTGAAGGCGGGAGGAGAAGGGGGTGACAAAGGATGAGATGGCTGGATGGCATCCCCGACTCAATGGACATGAGTTAGAGTAAACTCCAGGAGTTGGTGATGGACAGGGAGGCCTGGCTTGCTGCAATCAGTGGGGTTGCAAAGAGCTGGACACGACTGAGCGACTGAACTGATTGACTGACTGTATATACTTACATATATACATTCTTTATCACATTCTTTTCCATTATGGTTTGTCACAGCATATTGAATATAGATCATTTCCTGTGCTGTACACCAAGTAGGAACTTGTTTATCCATTCTATGTATAATTGTCCGCGTCTGCTAACTTAAGACTCCCACTCCATCCTTCCCCCACACCCCTCTTATAATGGATCTCTGTCAGTGAGGAAGATGGGCTGTCTTGATTGGAGACTTTTTATTCCCCACTTTTGTTTGTGCTGGTCTTTGTTGCTGCACTTGGACTTTCTCGAGTTGTAGAGAGTGGAGGCTACTCTCTAGTTGCTGTTCGTGGTCTCACTGTGCTATTTCTCTTGCTTTGGAGCACGGGATCTGGGATTCATGGGCTCAGTAGTTGTGACATACGAGCTTAGTTGCTCTGCAGCATGTGGGGATTTTCCTGTAGCAGGGATTGAACCAGTGTCGTGTGCATTGGCAGGTGGATTCTTAACCACTGGACCACCAGGGAAGTCCTAATGGGAGACTTTAAAGTATCAAATTAACTAACCAGAATAGTGAATTATAAAAAAAAAATACACACCAGAGTTAATAATAATTTAATGTATCTACTGTGCACCTGTCAAGAAATGAGCACCGGGGGTGAAAAGTTTATCTTTCTGGAGTTTGCTGCCTTGTGGGGAAGACAGGTGAACAATTTAATTACAATGAAGGGTAGATTTGCTGAGAACAGAACTGGAAAATGAGAGCTAGATGAGGGCAGCAATTGTTTCTTGTCTGGGAGGTTCATAAAGGGCTTTCCCTGTGTTAGGCCTTGAATGAAAGCTTCACAGGGCAAAGATGAGGAAGACATTGTGCTTAGTCTCTCAGTTGTGTCTGACTCTTGGCAAGCCCGTGGACTGTTATTGCCCACCAGGCTCCTCTGTCCATAGGATTCTCCAGGGAAGAATACTGGAGTGGGTTGCCATTCCCTTCTCCAGAGGATCTTCCTGACCCAGGGATCAAAGCCAGGTCTGCATTGCAAGCAGATTCTTTACTGTATGAGCTACAGGGAAGTTTGGGGAGGATTTTAATAATAATGATATGATGGCAAATATCTGAGCCCTTGATATACATCAGGCACTGTTTTAAAGGCTTTGTATGTAGTTTTGTAAAAAGAGCTACTTAATACTTAGTAATCCGTGATCTTTTTAAAACAAATTATTTTAATTACTTTATTTGGCTGCACCAGGTGTTTAGCTGTGGCTTGAGGGGTCTTCAGTCTTCATTAGGGCCTGTGGGATCTTTAGCTATGGCATTCAAACTCTTTGTTGCAGCGTGCAGGATCTAGTTGCCCAACCAGGGATTGAACCTGGGCCCTCTGCATTGGGAGCACAGAGTCTTAGCAACTGAACCACCAGGGTATTCCCTTGGATAGCCTTATGCTATCATGGACACAGCATAAATGTCTATCAACTGGTGAGTGGATAAACAAAATATGGAATACAACTCAGCAACATAAGGGAACAAGCTTTATCCTTGGTGAAAGAAGCGAGATGCAGAAGACTACATAGTGCATGGTTTCATGTGTCTGAAATGTCCAGAAAAGGTACATTTTTAGAGACAGAAAGCAGGTTAGTGGTTTCCCAGGGCTTGGGGTGGAAGCAGAGATTAAGTGCAAAGTGGCAGGAAGGAATTTTTTGGCTGATGTCAATGTCTTGTGGAGATAACACACCTTGTTAAATTTGCTAAAAATCATTGAGTTGTATATTTGAAGTGAGTGAATTGTATGCCAGGTAAGTTATTTATCAATAAAGCTGTTTTTAAAAAGCTTCAGCTTGTTGGGGAGGAGAGGGACATATCATAGAGGCTCCCAGACTTAATGTCCTACAGTTCTTGGGACAGCCCTGCGCAATGAAGTGTCCTGGAGAAAATGTTAATAGTGCCGCCCCCTCCCCCAGCATGATTATCTTATTTAACATGGCAGTAATCCTTAGAGGTAGGCACAGTTATTATTCCCACTTTATAGTTGTAGAAACTGCAGCTGAAGGTAGTAACTTGCCCAGCATCGTGTTGCTAATGAATGGGGAGACTGGATTTGAACCCAAGCGACTGGTCCCACATCCCAGGCTCTTATCCATTATACTTTACTACCTTTCTGGTATAAAAGGGAGAGGGAACACCTGTAGAGGCAGGTGGGTATAAAGAGACCTACCCAGTCCAGAAGAAAAGTGAGAAGTTCAAATAGAGCTTCATCAATAGCATCAATACATATTAGTCCTTATTATTATTGGAGGATTACACTTCCATGAGGGGGAATTTCTGCTGGAAATAAGGTAGAAAAGTAGATTAGGATCAGACTGTGAAAGGCTTTTCTGGCCATCCTAAAGGTTTGGATTTCATCCTATAAGCCAGAGGTTCCCAACCCCTGGGAACTATTAGGAACCGGGCCACAGGAGGTGAGCGGTGGGCAAGAGAGGGAAGTTTCATCTGTAATTTACAGCCACCTCCCATTGCTCACTTTTACAGGAAGCTCCACTTCTTGCTCAAGGAACTCAATAAATTCAATGCTCTTGAATTATCCCAAAACCATCCCCTGTCCTGCCCCTTTCCAGCTTCCCAGGTCCTTGGAAATTTTGGTCCCCGGTGCCAAAAATGTTGGGGACCGCTTCTGTAGGTAGTGAGAAGCCATTGAAGGTTTAAAGTTTTATTTTTAGGGACAATGAGACAAGGTCCCAAGTCTGTGGTGAGAAGAAGTTATTGCAGAGGTTGAAACTGGAGTTGTTGAGGATCCCTAATAGGGAGGATTGATGCATTATTCATTCAGTCAGCAAATATTTTTTGGGCACAAATTATTCTTCAGGGTCCAGAGATGCAGTGTTAAAACAAGATCCATTCTTAGGTTGGAAATGTTGACAGGGTCCAGATCATGCAGGGAGGGATTTTGCTGTCACATTAAAGAGTCTGGATTTGATTTAAAATGTGTGTAGTGGGAAGGTACCGGAGGATTTTTAAGCAGGACCATGAGATGATTTAAGTCGCCATTCAGGAGACCGTTGCTCTAGTCCAGAAGAGAGGTGACCGTGGCTTCACTTGGGTTTCTGGCAGTAGAGATGGGGAGAGACGGGTAGCTTTAAGGTATTTTCAGGAGAAAGGGGAGAATTTGCTGATGGATTGGAATGAGGGATAAGGGGAGGAAATCAAGAATGACAGCAGATCCTTGTTCTGAGCAACCATGAATGGAGGTGCCAAACGTGCCACAATGCTGTGGGAATTTATAGTGAAATTCCCAACAGCCATTGCCTAGATCCTGCAGCGAGCAGTGGCTAGTCTTGCTTTATTGCAAGTCTGTCCATCCCTCTATCCATCCATCCATCTTATTTTTTGATGTATTTAAAAATAAATCGCAGATAACAGTACACTTCGCCCTTTAAGCATTTCATTTAGAACCCTAAACATTATAGAGTTCAGTTCTTGTTTATAGCTCTTTTTTTCCCACTAGATAAAATTTATGTAAGGTGGAATGGAGGGACCTTATCTGATCCGTTTGATGGGTTTTGACAGGTGTGTATGGCTAATGCAACTCACCCCCCATCAAGACGTAGAAGGTTACCATCACCTTAGGCGGTCCCCAAGTCCCCCCTCCGATGGAGATTTGGCCCTTACCCTTCCAGAGGCATCCACGGGAGGTGACAGTTTTAAAATAGATTCTAGAAAGAACTAAATTTGAGGGTGCTGTGGAGGGGAGGTGGAAGAGGTTCACAAGGAACCAACCAGACCTGAAGTGTGACTCTGAGGTTTAGCAGGCAAGGGGCCGGGCCAGGGCCATAACAGCCTGTTAAAAATCAGGAAGCCTCTGTGCTTTGAAGAAATCTTTGTGTGTTCTGCCTTTGTTTCGTTAGTCATAAAACTTTACTTGAGGTCGGTGCTGGAGACAGAATGTTGTTTTATGGCAGAGCAGGGTGAACAGATTCTTGAAGTGTGTTTTCGATGTTAAAGTTCATTCAATGTACTGGTACCAGGAGCAGAAGGCTCTGAACTTCTTTGGTTGATTCCCCGGTGAATTGCTCTTTAAAGGACGAAAGGATTATGCCTTTTCCAGATAACACCTCCTGATCTGCGAGGATTTTCAGATTTTATTCTACACTTGGGGTGTCTGTTAAAAAAAAAAAAATACAGGTTCCTTGATCTCCTACCAGAATTCTTAAATAAGAATCTCTGGCAGGTGACCTGGGGACCTGCATTTTAACTGCACTCCAGCTAATTCCAGTGGTCTGTGGACTGCATTTTGAAAAGACCGTGGAAGCAGAGGTTGGGTCCAGACACTCCTTGGCTTCAGCTCTGTGACATCTTGGGCAACTTACTTAACCTTTCTGAGCATTAGTTTTCTCATCTGTAAGAGGCAGCTGCTAATGACTGCTGTGTATGTTAAGTGATGTATGGAAAGCTTGGGGTGCAGAGCTGGCATTCACCAGTGTCAGATTCCTCCCTTCTCCTTCCTGGAAAAGGGAGTTTCATGTGAATTCCCTGCCTGTCCGGTGGTTAGGACTCTTTGCTTTCACTGCTGAGGGGGCCTGGGTTCGTTGGGGAACTAAGATCTTGCAAGCAGCGTGGCACAACCAAAAAAATAAAAAAAGAAGTTGCACTTCAACTCAGTGGTGGTGGTTCAGGTTGATGGTTTATCAGGGCTTTCACCATCACCCTGGGGAAGACAGGGTCCCAGCAGAGACCAGCTCCCCACCGCGCCCCCCACCCAGCCCTGCCCAACACAGGCTCAGAAAACTGCGCAGCTCATAGAGCCTTAGGGAAGATTTGCTTCCTGTCGTCTGGTTTATTCATATTGTTCACTGGTGAGTGGTCCAGTGTTCACCTTTGGTTCTTGGGTTCTCGCTGCAGAAACAAGTCACCAGGCCCTCCAGAACATGCCCAAAGTGCTCCGTGATGTCGAAGCCCTTAAACAGGAGGCGTCTTTTCTGAAAGAACAAATGATTCTCGTCAAGGAGGACATTAAAAAGTTTGAACAGGACACATCTCAGTCGATGCAGGTATTCTGGTTCCTAATTGTTGACTCTTGTTTTTGGAAGATGTTTACCTTCCCAGCCGGAGGCCACCGCTCAGAATTCTTCCAAACCCGCAAACTACTCTTTTGTTTAGTACTTTTAGCTTATTCATCTCTTCAGCATCACTGAACGTTTAACCATGTGATCAGTGTTGTGCCGGGTGCAGAGTTCCCTAAGGCAGGACCATATCATGATCCTTACGTTTCGAGTTACTTGCGGAAGGCAGAGAAAATGGAGCTGCCGCTTCCTTAGTGTCTGAGACCCTCATTTCTCTTCTAGGTGTTGGTAGAAATCGACCAGGTCAAGTCCAGGATGCAGCTTGCCGCAGAATCTCTTCAAGAAGCCGACAAATGGAGCACGTTGAGTGCTGATATCGAGGAGACTTTTAAGACTCAGGTAGGTTTCTTGTTCAGGGGATGCTATATTGGTTTGTTGTTGTTAGGCTTCCCTGGTGGCTCAGATGGTGAAGAATCTGCCTGTCAAGCAGGAGACTTGGGTTCGATCCCTGGGTTAGGAAGATCCCCTGGAGAAGGGAATGGCAACCCTCTCACCTGGGGAAGACAGGGTCCCAGCAGAGACCAGCTCCCCACCGCTCCCCCCACCCAGCCCTGCCCAACACAGGCTCAGAAAACTGCGCGGCTCATAGAGCCTTAGGGAAGATTTGCTTCCTGTCGTCTGGTTTATTCATATTGTTCACTGGTGAGTGGTCCGGTGTTCACCTTTGGTTCTTGGGTTCTCGCTGCAGAAACAAGTCACCAGGCCCTCCAGAACATGCCCAAAGTGCTCCGTGATGTCGAAGCCCTTAAACAGGAGGCGTCTTTTCTGAAAGAACAAATGATTCTCGTCAAGGAGGACATTAAAAAGTTTGAACAGGACACATCTCAGTCGATGCAGGTATTCTGGTTCCTAATTGTTGACTCTTGTTTTTGGAAGATGTTTACCTTCCCAGCCGGAGGCCACCGCTCAGAATTCTTCCAAACCCGCAAACTACTCTTTTGTTTAGTACTTTTAGCTTATTCATCTCTTCAGCATCACTGAACGTTTAACCATGTGATCAGTGTTGTGCCGGGTGCAGAGTTCCCTAAGGCAGGACCATATCATGATCCTTACGTTTCGAGTTACTTGCGGAAGGCAGAGAAAATGGAGCTGCCGCTTCCTTAGTGTCTGAGACCCTCATTTCTCTTCTAGGTGTTGGTAGAAATCGACCAGGTCAAGTCCAGGATGCAGCTTGCCGCAGAATCTCTTCAAGAAGCCGACAAATGGAGCACGTTGAGTGCTGATATCGAGGAGACTTTTAAGACTCAGGTAGGTTTCTTGTTCAGGGGATGCTATATTGGTTTGTTGTTGTTAGGCTTCCCTGGTGGCTCAGATGGTGAAGAATCTGCCTGTCAAGCAGGAGACTTGGGTTCGATCCCTGGGTTAGGAAGATCCCCTGGAGAAGGGAATGGCAACCCTCTCCAGTATTCTTGCCTGGAGAATTCCATGGACAGAGGAGCCTGGTGGGCTACAGTCCACGAAGTTGCAAAGAGTCAGACAGGATTTAGCAATTGAACAGCAGCAACAAAGCTAAAAGTTACATCTTGTTTTTTCTCTTCCCGACCCTCTTGATATTCAGAACTCACTGCCTACAAGACCCAAAACATCTAGCTGAACTCTTCCAGGCTCATAAAAAGCAGAATTTACTATTTCTGGCCAAAGCCACTCTCCATTTGCTCCACTGCCCCCTCTCTTGGGTTAACGCGTCCTTTTCTGTGCAGGTTTACCTACCTGGAAACCTCAGCGGCCCTTCAGTGCCCCTTCTCCCTGCCCCTCCCCTCTTTCTCTTCTGTTGTCTGTTCTTTCTGTCCCTCTGCCGCCCCCTGGTCTGGCTGTGTAGTCATTTTGCTCCTAGACCATTTCAGCAACCGTCCACTCGCCTCCTTGCCGTCAAGGCCCTCCCCGATCCCAGGTTATCCCCACCCCCCTCGTGTCCAGGGCATCTTCTAAAGTACAGATTGGCATGTGGCATTTCCCTGTCCCTCACACCCCCAACCCACCCCCATCTTAACCTTTACCAGCTTCCCATTTTCCGTCTGATAAATTCTACGCTCCTTACAAGCCACAACCTGTCCTTCCGCACAGGGCTCTGGGCAGCCTGTGTTTACAGCTGTTCCTCCGGCCACTCCCTCCGTGTGATTTCAGCCTCTGCCTGCTGCAGACTGAACACCCCGTCCCTTTCATGCCTGTTCCCTGTTCCCTGCCTGAGCTGTCCCCCCTCCGCTTTTCTTTATAGGACAGTAGCCTCCGCTTGTCCCTCGAGGCAGTTAAGTGTCACATCCTTTTACATCTCTCCTTGCCGGCTCCTGGCCTCTCCAGTGAGTGGAACTCATGGCCCCCTCCCCTGTGCTCCTGTGACCCTCGAGCCAGCCTCTTTTTATCTAGCGGCCACCCCACATGTGATGTGGGGTCTTAGTTCCCTGACCAAGGGTCAGGCCCACACCCCTGCACTGGGAGTGTGGAGTCTGAACCACAGGAGCACCAGGGAAGCCATGAGCCATCCTCTTATTAAAGTGTCCCATGATCTCTCTCCCCCAAGTCACTCATGCACTGTGACCTTCGTCATCTTTTTGTCTCAACTCTCTTTGAGACGGTGTCTGAGGCATCGTGGGCACCTGTCAAACACTGCAGTGAAACACATTTCCTTACTCTCTTCATTCTTTTTTTTAAATAGCGTTTAGTTTTCTATTTATAAACATAACTTATGTGTGTCTTACAACATTTGGAAAATTGAGAAAAATGCAAGGAAGAAAACAGAATGACCCTATTCCTGTGCCCTAATAGTATTTTTTAATGTCTGTTAGGTATTTTTCTAGGTTTTTGTAAAAATTTGTACTTTTGTATTATCTTATATGGATGCATATATTGTAGGCATATGTTGGATTGGCCAGAAAGTTCATTTGGGTTTCCCATAAGATACGGGATATTATTGGGATATTATGGAATAACCCAAATGTGCTTTTTGGCCAACCCAATGTATACATGTCTCTGTATATTCTAGTGTTTGTGAGTCCTTTTTGTTATTTATTTCACCTAATGATAAGTTGTAGATATTGTGCTGTGTAATTAATACTTTTCAAATGTGCTTTTTAAAAACATTTAAATTTATTTACGTACTTTTGGCTGTGCTGGGTCTTTGTTGCTGCTTGGACTTTTCCCTAGTTGCGAGGAGCAGGGGCTCCTCTCTAGTTGCGGTGCACGGGCTGCTCATTGCAGTGGCTTCTCTTGTTGCAGAGCACGGGCTCGAGGGCACTCATGCTTCAGTAGTGTGTCTCTTGGGCTCTAGAGCGCTGGCTCAGTAGTTCTGGCGCCTGGGCCTAGCTGCTATGGCATGTGGGATCTTCCCAGACCAGAAATCGAACCCTTGTCTCCTGCATTGGCAGATGGATTCTTTACCGCTGAGCCAGCAAGGAAAACCCCAAACGTGATTTTTAACGACTGTACAATATTTCACATGCCATTATGAGTCTCATAATCTATATTTTATTTGTTATTAAGATTTAGGTTCCTTCCAGGTCTTTGTTATTACAACAGTAAAATCACATTAATCAATTTTAATGCATTAATATTTTTTGTTCCTCTGATTTTTTCCTTAGATTTCTAGAACAGAAAATACCAAGTTCTAAGGATGTGAATATTTTTAAGGCTCTTGTTGCATGTTGCTAATTTTCCCCCCAGAAAAAATATAATAAACTTAGACAAACTTTTTCTTTGCACCCTTCCCAAAAATAGCTGTTATAATTTTTCGGAAGTTTTTCCAGTTTGTTAGGAGGAACATGGCACTTCCTTATTTTAATTTGCTTTTATTTGAAGACTGGTAATACTGAACATGAAGTGTTTATGAGCCATGGTCTCTTAATTGGAGTGTCTTAACATAAATATCCTCTTTTCTGGTCTTCTTATAGGACATAGCTGTGATTTCAGCCAAGCTCACAGGTATGCAGAACAGCCTAATGATGCTCGTTGATACACCAGACTACTCAGAAAAATGTGTTCACTTGGAGGCATTGAAGAACCGGCTGGAGGCCTTGGCCAGCCCCCAGATTGTAGCAGCATTCACATCTCAGTCTATAGGTGAGTGCTGGCTGCTTCCCATCTCTCTGTACACCTCTTCAAACAGGTAAGGCTTTCCACGTCTTCAGTCTTGAGAATGTCTTAATTTTGATTAAATTACGTAGAGTGGAAGTCAGTCTGTAACTTCATGGTGGTTGCCTTTTCTTCAACATTCTATATGAACTTATTCAAAATACAGACAGGTTGTAATAACCCACCAGTGAACATATCATCCAGATCCTAGCATTAGCATTTGCCACATTTGCTTTATCACATATCTGCTCACCTACCCACCTCTCTATCCATCCATCTTATTTTTATCATGCAAGTCAAAGTAAGTTGCAGACATCAGTACACTTCGCTCCTAAACACTTCAGCATTCATATCAATAGCTAGAGTTCAGCATTAGTTTAGGATCCCTTCTTTTTGTGAAATTTACATTTAGTGTTAGTTTCTCAGTCATGTCTGGCTCTTTGTGACGCCATATTCTGTACCCCACCAGGCTCCTCTGTCCATGGAGTTCTCCAGGCAAGAATACTGGAGTGAGTAGTCATTCCCTTCTCCAGGGGATCTTCCCGACCCAGGGATCGAACCTGGGTCTCTTACATTGCAGGTGGATTCCTTACCACCTGAGCCACCAGGGAAACCATTTAGAAAAATGTACAAATCTTAAGCCATTTAGAAAAATGTACAAATCTTGAGTTTTGAGCCGGATCAAGACCATTATAATGCTATGTTATTTTCCAGTGATTTTTTTCAACACAGAAGTTTACCTAGCTCTTCCTCTCCATTTCATCCACAAAACTATTGGTTAAACAGGAAGCAGCAGCCACAGTAAAGCTGCTTTCTTACCTTGTTGTTGTTGGTGTTCAGTCTTCCAGTTGTGTTCGACTGTTTGCGACCCCATGGACCACAGTACGCCAGACCTCCCCGTCCCTCACCATCTCCTGGAGCTTGCCCAAGTTCATGTTCATTGCATTGGTGATGCCGTCCAGCCATCTCATCTTCTGATGCCCTTTTCTGCCGTTGATCTTTCCCAGCTTCAGGGACTTTTCCCATGAGTTGTCTGTTCACATCAGATGACCAAAATACTGGAGCTTCACCTTCAGCATTAGTCCTTCCATTGAATATTCAGGGTTGATCTCCCTTAAGATTGACTGGTTTGACCTCCTTGCCGTCCAAGGGACTTTCAGGATTCTTCTCCAGCACTTCCAGTTTGAAAACATCAGTTCTTTGGTGTTCTGCCTTCTTTACAGTCCAGCTCTTACAACTGTACACAATCACTGGGAAGACCATAGCTTTGACTATATGCCCTTTGTTGACAGAGTAATGTCTCTGCTTTTCAACACACTGTCTAGGTTTGTCATCGCTTTCCTGCCAAGAAACAGTTGTCCTCTGATTTCATGGCTAAAGTCACCGTTCATAGTGATTTTGGAGCCCAAGAAGAGGAAATCTGTCGCTACTTCCACCTTTTCCCCTTCTATTTGCCATGTAGTAATGGGGTTGGATGCCATGATCTTAGTTTTTTTAATACTTAGTCTTAAGCCGGCTCTTTCACTCTCTTTCTATACCCTCATCAAGAGGTTCTTTAGTTTCCTCTTCGCCTTCTGCCATAATAGTAGTATCATCTGCGTATCTGAAGTTGTTGATATTTCTCCTGCCTATCCTGATTCCAGCTTTGTAACTCATCCAGCTGGGCATTTCTCATGATGTGCTGAGCATATAGGTTAAACAAACGGGGTGACAGCAGACAGCCCTGTCATACTCCTTTCTCAAGCCTGAACCAATCTGTTGTTCCACACAGGGTTCTGCTGTTCTTACCTGAGCATCTGTTTATTGGTATATTGGCAGAATGTAGTCTCTATCCACTGCCCTGCTTCCTGCACTCTTGGTCATACATCACCCAAGCCCTTCTGCTCTGGGGTTAGTGTTCTCCTAAACTTGTTCTGTTGAAGGTCACCAACAACCATGTCATCAGCAAACCTGAAAGCCTAATACCATTTTATACTTTTCTGTTTCTCATTGTCAACAACACTTAACGATGTTTTCTACTCCCTCCTGCTCTGAAAATGCTTTCTTCTTTTGACTCCTGAGATGTAGCACCAGTTTTATGTATGTGAAGTCTCTCAGTCGTGTCCGACTCTTTGTGACCCCATGGACTGTAGCTTGCCAGGCTCCTCCATCCATGGGATTTTCCAGGGAAGAATACTGGAGTGGGTTGCCATTGCCTTCTCCAGTACATCTTCCCCACCCAGGGATCAAACCTTGGTCTCCCGCACTGCAGGCAGACTCTTTACCATCTGAGCCACCAGGGAAGTTTTATGTATATGATGGTACATTTTCAATGATGAAATGAAACCATAAATAGTTCTGATATATTTTTTCTGTTTTTTTTTTTTTTTTTTTAAGATTTATTTAATTTTTGGCTGCACTGGGTCATCATTGCTGCCTGTGGGCTTTCTCTAGTTGTGATGAGTGGGGTCTACCCTTCACTGCACTCTGCAGACTTCTCATTGCGGTGGCTTCTCTTGTTGCAAATACAAGATCTAGGCACTAGGGCTCAGTACTTGTGGCATATGGACTTAGTTGCCCAGTGGCATGTGAAATCTTCCTGGAACAGGGATTGAACAAGTGTCAGTGATGAGTGGAGTCTACCCTTCACTGCACTCTGCAGACTTCTCATTGCGGTGGCTTCTCTTGTTGCAAATACAGGCTCTAGGCACTAGGGCTCAGTACTTGTGGTATATGGACTTAGTTGCCCAGTGGCATGTGAAATCTTCCTGGAACAGGGATTGAACAAGTGTCCCCTGCATTGACAGGTCAGTTCTTAACTACTAGACCACCACAGAAGTTCAAAATGTGCTCTCTTAAAAAAAAAAATATTTTTTTTTTAATTTCAAATTAAATCCAAGGTCATGAGGCTTTCCCCCTATATATATATATATATATATATAATTATTTTTTTTTCTCCTAAGAGTTTTATAGTTTTAGCTCTTACATTTAGGTCTTTGATACATTTTAAGTTAATTTTTATATATGGTTCAAGGTAAGCATCCAATTTCTTTCTTTTGCATGTGAACATCTGTTTTCTGAGCATCGTTGTTTCTGAGTGTAGTTGTTAAAGGACTCTCCTTTCCCCCGGTGAATGATCATGACTTTGTTGAAAATCTTTTGACCATGTGTGTGAAGGCTTATTTCTGGGCTCTCTATTCTCTGTATATACATGGAGCCTTATCTTTTTCCTTATGCCAGTACCACATTGCTTTGATTATTGTAGCTTTGTGGTAACTTTTGAAATCATGGATTGTGAACCCACCAATGTTGTCCTTCTTTTTCAAGATTGTTTTGGCTTTTTGGAGGTCCCTTGAAATTCCATATGAATTTTAGGGTGGATTTTTTCTGTTTTTCCAGAGAACACCTTTGAACACCATTTTGGAAGGGATAACTTTGCATCTGTAGGTGGTTTGGGTAGTATTATCATCTTTTAAAAAATTTTTATTTATTTTTTAATTGGTGGAAAATTGCTTTACAATTTTGTGTTGGTTTCTGCCATACAACATGAATCAGTCATAATTTTAATTTTATATATCAGTCATAATCGGAGATATATATATATATCTCCCTCCCTTCCCTCCCCCCGTCCTGCCCTCTAGGTCATCACAGAGCACTAGGCTGGGCTTCCTGTGTTATTTAGCAACTTCCCAATAACCATCTGTTTTACACATGATAGTGGATATGTGTCAATGTTGCTTTCTCCATGTGTCTTATCCTCACCTTCTCCCGTGGGAAATCTTCTAATTCATGAGCGCAGTATACCTTTTCATTTATTTATATCTTTTAAAATTTCTTTCAGTGGTGTTTTTTGACTTTCAGTGTACAAGATTGTTCATTGTTACTGTATAGAAATGCAGGTGAGTTTTGGTGTGTTGATTTTGTATCCTGCTGCATTAACTTAATAGTTCTAACAGTTTTTTTGTGTGTGTGTGTGTGTGTGTGTGCGGAATCTTTAGCACTTTGTATATATGAGATCATATTATCTGCAAACAAAGATATTTTTACTTCTTCCTTTCCTTTTGAATGCTTTTTATATCTTTGTCTTATGTAATTGTTCTGACTGTAACTTCTAGTACTGAATTGAATAAAAGTTGCAAAAGTGGGCATCCTTGTCTCATTCCTGATCTCAGAGGAAAAGTTTGAAATGGTCTTTCATATCAAGTATTATGTTAGTTAGGGGCTTTTCATATATAACCTTTATTATGTTGAGGTTGTTTGCTTCTATTCCTAGTTTTTTGAGTGTTTTTAATCATGAAAAAGTCTTAAGTTTTATCAATGGCTTTTTTGCATCAGCTGAGATGATCATGTGAACATTTTCCCTTTGTTAATGTGGTATATTACATTTATTGATTTTCATGTGTTGAGCCTTCTTTGCATCCCAGAGTAAATCCCACTTGGTCAAGGTATATGATCCTTTTAATATGCTGTTGAATTCGGCTTGCTGGTATTTTGTTGATGATTTTTGCATCTTTATTTATCAGGGATATTGATCTGTAGGTTTCTTTTCTTGCAATGTCTTTGTTGGCTTCAGTATTAAGGTAATGCTGACCTCATAGAATAGGCTAGGAAGTCTTCAGTGCTCTTCAGTTTGGGGGAGAGTTTGAGAAGTATTAGTATTAATTAAACTTTTTTTTTTCCCTTTTGTGCTGGGTCTTTGTTGCTGCACATGGGCTTTCTCTGGTTGTGGTGTGGGCTTTCTCATTGAGGTGGCTTCTCTTGTTGCAGAGCATGGGCTTGAGATCACGTGGGCTTCAGTAGTTGTGGTACTGGGTTTAGTTGCCCTGAGGCATGTGGGATCTTCCTGGACCGGAGATTGAACTTGTGTCTCCTGCATTTGCAGGTGAATTCTTAATCACTGGGCCATCAGGGAAGTCCAAGTATTAATTCTTAGTTAATCAATGAAGCCATATGATATACTTTTCTTTGTTGAGAGGTTTTTGATTACAGATTCAGTAACTAGTTTTATGTCTATTCAGAGTTTCTATTTCTTCATGATTTAGTCTTGGTACACTATTTCTAACAACTTGTTCATTTTACCTAGTTTATCCAATTTATTAGCATATAATTATCCATAGTACTTTCCTATAATTCTGTTACCTTTAGTAAAATTGGTAGTGATGTCCTCTCTTTCATTTCTGATTTTATTTGAGTCCCCTTCCTTTTCCTTGGTGAACCTAAGTAAAGGTATATCAATTTTGTTCACTTTTTCAAAGACTTTTTTCAACCTTTCGTTTTGTTGATTTTAATGTTTTGTTTCTGATATTCTCTGTTTTACTTATTTTTGCTCTTTGTTATTTCTTCCCTTTTACTAACTTTGGGTTTAGCTTTCTTCCCCCTAGTTTTGTAAGATGTAGAGTTTAGGTTGTTGATTTGAGATCTTTCTTCTTTTTTAACGTAAGCATGCACAGCTATAAACTAGCTCTTAGGATTGCTTTTGTGGCATCTCGTAAGTTCTGGTCTGTTAGGTGTTTGTTTTCATTTGTCATTTTTAAAATTTCTCTTGTGGTATCTTTTTGACTCATTTGTTGTTTTGGAGCCCGCATTATTTGTGAATTTTTCAGTTTTCTTTTTTTAGTTGATTTTCAGTTTTATTCCATGGTGATCAGAAAAGATACTATATGATTTATATGACTGTGGTCTTTAGAAATTTAGCAAGACTTGTTTTGTGGCCTATGATATGGTCTGTCCAGGAGAGTGTTTTATGAGTACTTCAGAATGTGTACTCTGCCATTGTTGGATGGAGGGTTCTGTATTGTTTGTTAGTCTTTTAGGGCACCACAGTTCAAAAGCATCCATTCTTTGCATCTAACTGGCCTGTGATGTTTGCTTAAGTCCCTGCTTCTTTATTATCTTCTCTCTGGTTGTCTTGATGTGCTCTCTGAATGCACCTTCTGCAGGTTCTGTTCCGTTTCTTTTTTTGCCCTCTGTGGTACTTTTGCAAAGGTCACATGGTGGAATTTTTTTTGTTTGTATTTATTTTTATTTGTTCATATTTGTATATGGGTGCTTTTTTTCTGGATCCACTGTTTACTGAAAAATAATGAGCATGGGATCTCCATGGAAACCCCTCTGTGTTTTGCTGTTGTTTGGTCGCTTAGTTGTGTCCAACTCTTTGCAACCCTATGGACTACAGTACGCCAGGCTTCCCTGTCCTTCACTATCTCCCAGAGTTTGTTTAAACTCATGTCCATTGAGTCGGTGATGCCATCCAACCATCTCATCCTCTGTCACACCCTTCTCCTCCTGCCCTCAGTCTTTCCCAGCATCAGGGTCTTTTCCAATGAGTCAGCTGTTTGCATCAGTTGGCCAAAGTATTGGAGCTTCAGCTTCAGTATCAGTCCTTCCAATGAATATTCAGGGTTAATTCCTTTGGGATTCACTAGTTTGATCTCGGATTCCAAACAACTCTCAAGACTCTTTCAGGGCACCACAGTTCAAAAGCATCCGTTCTTTGGCATTCAGCCTTCTTAATGGTCCAGCTCTCATATCTGTACATGATTAGTGGAAAAACTATAGGTTTGACTAGGTGGACCTTTGTTGGCAAAGTGATGTCTCTGCTTTTTAATACACGGTCTAGGTTTGTCATAGTTTTTCTTCCAAGGATCGAGCCTCCTTGTTTACCTGGACTTAATTGAAAGCTTTCCTCTTGCCCTTGATTTAAAGGCTACATTCTCTGATGTGCTCTTCAGTTGTCCAAAGAGAATGGATTCAGGACTCTTCTCCAGCCTCTTCAGTCCATGTCTTCCCCGTTTGTCAATTCTTTATTTTGCATCTTCTCTTCATTAGCATGATTCCAGGACTAGAGCTGGACCTTTGGAAAATCACAGTCTGGCAGTTTTATTCCTCATATTTTCTAGTGAACTTGTTGCAGCTGTAGACCATGGAGCTCACTTGTGTGGTTGGGATATGCATCCATTTGATAGGGGATTAGGGAAGTAGGAGTGGGGACTGGGGCTCCATGAATTTTAAGTTTTTTTTCCTTTTCTTCTGTGTGAATTGGCTACCTGGTGCTGGAATCAGGTTTGAAGAATGCCCTGTGGGTCAGGATCGCAGGCTTTGGTTTTGAAGTAAGCTATATTTGACAGCTTTCATTCATAAATGTGAATCAGGCTTGATTCTAGATTCTGCTCTTTGTAGGCAGGATGCTGATTCAGAAGGTGGAAATGGGTCCTGCGGCTGTCCCACTGCTGAGCTGGGGTGGAAGCAGACCCTCCCCTGCCTGCCCAGGCCTCCTTGGCCCCTGGTGCTCCATGCTAATGTCCAATTTCTCCCAGCATACCCACTCATTGGCCAAAATGATTGAATATCTGATCAATATTGTCTGAAGTGTGTAGTATGGATGTTTTCCTGGCATCAACACAGATGGATGAAACTGTGTTTTTCCCTGGTGGTTAATTTTGGTGAGCGTCGGGAAGGGTTTTTTTCTGCCACAAAAGTAATATGCTCTTTTATCAGTTATCTTTCCAAGAAGGCTAAGGTATCCAATGATTGAATATCTGATCAATATTGTCTGAAGTGTGTAGTATGGATGTTTTCCTGGCATCAACACAGATGGATGAAACTGTGTTTTTCTCTGGTGGTTAATTTTGGTGAGCGTCGGGAAGGGTTTTTTTCTGCCACAAAAGTAATATGCTCTTTTATCAGTTATCTTTCCAAGAAGGCTAAGGTACTTCTTTATCTAATAGTTTTTAAAGGGAAATCTGATAAATTAGTACACCCCCGACACAATACCCACAATCTTCAAGTATACATGCCTCATTCATTTTATGAGCTAGTGGATTCAGTTCATAAATTGAAGCAACTTTTTGGAGCCTAATTTTACATATGGCAGGGATATTCATTTATCTAAGTGATCTTATGAAAATAATAAGCATTTTAAAAGCATGTAGTCATTTTTAAACTCATGGAGTCCTGCCCATTACAATGAGAACTACTGTCTAGTCTCTGGAGTTTAGCTGAGTTATATCCACAGTGGTCGCTATTACAGCTTTTCCTTCTCAGCAGCTTATTGGACTTACCAGAAATGGAGGAAAACAGAACAGGTATAAAGAAGTTTTGCACCATAAAGAGGTTTTGCACCTGTTAGCTCAGGGATTTTTCCCCCATTCTTTGTTTTAAATTTTATTCTAAGGCTGTGGCATCTGTGTTTTGACCAGAAGGGGGCAGATGGGAGCCAGAGATGCTGCATGCATGGGAGGCTGCTGAAACTGTATCTCTGTTTTTTCATCAGTAGACCTGGAACCAAGTGTTGTGTTTAGCACTTCCTCTGCCCTTAGGGAAAAATATAAGAAAGTACTTGATATTAGACCCGTAGAGTCCATTGCTATCTGTTGAATGCTGGTGTTTAACAGATAGTTTTCTTATTCCTCAAACCATTAAATATATGAATTTTTAGGAGTTTAGTTTGTTTGCTTAGTTCCCATCTGATGTAATCAGAGTAGGAATTTTCAAAGGGATTACTAACTTGTAAATAGTGTTTAAAATATTAATTACATGAGGAATGGCAAGGAATACAAAAATGAAAAAGGTTGCTGTCCTTCAAGGACTTTATACCTTGGTTGAGGGTGAGGCTGGGAGAAAACAAGTACACAGATAATTTTATTACATAATGGAATGTGAAAACTGCCTTAGGCCTCCCCAGGATGAAGGAAAATCGAGAAAGCTTTTATGAAAGAGCTAGTCTTATGTGCAGAACCTTGAAAGAGATGAATTTAAAAAAATTTAAATTGCTTCTGATTATAAAATAATACATATGCAAGTTATTAAAATTTGAAAAAATGGAGAAAAGTATAAAAAAGAAAATGATATACCAGTAAACTCACCACCCAGAGATGATGCTAGTATTTTTTTTTAATTGAAAAAGTTTTTTAAAATTAATTTATTTTTTGGCTGTGCCCTGTGGCATGTGGGATCTTAGTTCCCTGACCAGGGATCAAACTCTCGCCTCCTGCAGTGGAAGCACAGAGTCTTAACCACTGGACCACCAGGGAAGTCCCTTTATTATTATTACTTAAAAAATTTTTGACCGTTAGTATTTTTTCCAGTTTTTTTTTCTTTGTGTATATATATTTTAAGGAAAGTACATACATTGAGTATAGGCAATTTTATATCTTTTTTGCTCCCTTTAGCAATATAGCATGAGCATTTTCTCAGGGATATAGGGATTTGATAGGTGAGGAAAAGTATTTAGGGCAGAAGGAATAATGTATATTTGGATGGTATAGAAAGGAGAAAATTCAGGGTCTGTTTTGGGAATAACACCTAAACCCATTTTAGTGGAATGAACATTGGGAAATGGTCAAAGGTGAGGCTGGAAAGGAAGGTGGGGACAGAGCATAGTTTGCCTTGAACAAATTAAGGAGTTTCTATTGAGGGAATGATTTCATTACTGCTGACAATTTATTAGTCTGCTGAGGAATGTGGCAAGAATGGAAGGACTAATAAATTGTCAGCAGCAATGAAATCATCCCCTCAATAGAAACTCCTTAATTTGGAGATGGGCAGGCCTAATTTCCAGTCTTTGGCCTGCCGCATATTAGCAGAGACCTCCACTTCCTGCTCAGTGAAATGAGCGTAGAATACGCACTATGTTCTTGGGAAGATTAAGCAAGACAGGCGTGCAGCTTCTGATCCAGTGGAGGCCTCCAGGGAATATTGCTTCCTCTTTCTCTGGAACCTCTCATTCAAGACTTGTAGTCCTTATAGCAGCCTAAAGGGAATAATTCCTAAGAGGCCAGTAAAGAACTCCTGAACGGTCTCTGGGAATAAGAGCTGCATCATTTCCAAAAAGCTGTGCAGCTCACAAGATTTAACTAAACTGTCAATACAGTTCGGAAGCCCAGACCCGCACATAAGTTAGTTGGGTTTTTTTCTTGAATTTGGGCTTCCCTGGTGGCTCGGACAGTAAAGAATGTGCCTGCAGTGCCGGAAACCTGGCTTCAACCCCTGGGTCAGGAAGATCCCCTGGAGAAGGGAATGGCAACACACTCTAGTATTCTTGCCTGGAGAATTCCATGGACAGAGGAGCCTGGCAGGCTCCATAGGGTTGCAAAGAGTTAGACACGACTGAGTGACTAACACTTTCGCTTCTGCTTTCTTGAATTTAGTTAAATGTTTTTCCATCACCTACAATGCTGAAAAGTTAAGTAGTACTGAAAGGTCTAAAAGGGAAAAGTAATATCTTCTTTCTCTACCTAGTCCTTATCCAAAAAGGCCACCACTTTTAGAGCTGTTTTTCTGTGGTCTTTTACTTTATCTTTCTGCATGGTAAATGTATTAGTTTATTTCTTCATGTTTCAATTTTAGGCATTGTCTGTTGACTTCTGTTGTTCTAGCTAAGGATTTAGCTTTCATACCACTCCTCTTTCTCTTCCCTATTATCCTCCTGTCTCCTTATTTTAACTGAATCATAAATAATATTTATATTATCACAACTTTATAAGTTATTAATTTTTGCTGAGTCAAGCCCAGCTACTGTGATTTCGTTCCCTTTCCTGTTCAGCTTCACGTTTATCCTGAAGTTTCTGATCACCTTTTTCTCCCCTTCTCATTCTTCCAGCTCTCCATACGCCCTGTTTTTTTCCAAATGGGTTCTTGGGGATAATGCTTTGTTCCAAGTACCCCCTGTTCCCCAGAAACTGTCCTTTTGGAATGCTGCCTCTGCTCTGGACATGCAGATCCCAGGATTCTTTACTGGTGCTCAGATTTAAAGTCTTGTTTCTGCCAGTTGTCAATCTGGACAAGTCACAGGAGTCATATGATGTCTCAGGAACCTGGCCAAGACATATCTGGGCCCTTCTAGTTGTGTGATCTCGACGAACTTATTTATTTCAGTGTCTTCTTACCTCATACGGTTGCCCTGAGGTTATAAGTGAGCTTGCATAAATGGAGAAGCTTTGGAAGTTCTGTGAATGAAAAGTAGACTTGCTTATCCACAGTGACTTTGTTTCGGTGTTACTACCTACTCTACATTTCAAAGGGCTTAGATATTATCCTTGCTGCTGTTTATATTTGCCTGTGCATTCAACCAGGTATCCTCTTTCTGCAGGAAAAATGAGCATCAGAGACTGGGAGAAGTGAAGGACAGCTCTCAGCACATGCCTAGAAGGGTGGTGCTTGCTGTCTACACGTGTCTAGGCAGAAACGGGGGTGGGGTGGGGTAAGTTCTGATATAGTGGGGGAACTATTTTAGGAAGAGATTTAAGAGCATTTTTTCTATGTTTTATTTAACATGTAATTATGACATATAGCCTGTGTGCAGAGTACTTTCTTATGTCTAAATAACATGCAAAGTCATTTGCAGAAGCAACAATAAATGAATTTTGGGGGACTCTCTATTTTTTAATGTCAATGCCCAGATTGCTTCTTATTGGTGCCATAAGGTTTTTATACTGTTCGTTTATAATTAAAAGTCAATTATTGATATGAAATGGTAACCCATTCACCATATATTATTACACTTTGGGTTAATGAGGTAGAGACTTGGGGACCACATGAATATCTTATTCACATGATACCTCTATCAGTTTGAGATTCTCTTGGTATCAAATGATGAAAACCTATTTCAAAGGGGCTTAAAGGAAAAAGAGATTGTATTGGTTTATGGAACTGAGAAGTTCAGGGATAAACTTGCTGCAGGCCTGGCTTGATTCAGGAGCACAAACTATGTCTTTAGAACCCAGAGTCTCTCTCTTGCCATTTCTTAGCTCTGTCTTCCTATGTGTTGGCTTTACTTGCAGGCACATTCTTTGTGTGGTCGCCATTGCAGGTCTAAGCCTCCTTTTGGGCAGTTCAAGAAGGGGTGTCAGGATTAATCTTGATCTTGTTTCACATGCAGCTTTGGCACCTCTGAGTCAGTTACTTTGATTATGTGGACTCAAGGCCCTGGTTGGCCAGGCCTGGGTGTCATCCCAGAGCTGCGGGTGGAGTTGTTCCACTGGAAACATTTAGATCTTAGGAGAATGGGAGGCAGGGATATGGTTCCCCAGAGGAAGACCATAGTTCTTTTTTTTTTTTAATTGGAGGCTAATTACTTTACAATATTGTAGTGGTTTTTGCCATACATTGGCATGAATCAGCCATGGGTGTACATGTGTTCCCCATCCTGAACCCCCTCCTACCTCCCTCCCCATCCCATCCCTCTGGGTCATCCCAGGTACACCAGGCCTGAGCACGCTGCCTCATGCACTGAACCTGGACTGGTGATCTGTTTCACATATGGTAATATACATGTTTCAATGCTATTCTCTCCAATCATCCAACCCTCACCTTCTCCCACAGAGTCCAAAAGTCTGTTCTTTATCTCTGGGTCTCTTTTGCTGTCTCACATATAGGGTCATTCGTTACCATCTTTCTAAATTCCATATAAATGTGTTAATATACTGTATTGGTGTTTTTCTTTCTGACTTACTTCATTCTGTATAATAGGCTTCGGTTTCATCTACCTCATTAGAACTGATTCAAATGCATTCTTTTTAGTAGCCAAGTAATATTCCATTGTGTATATGTACCACAGCTTTCTTATCCGTTCACCTGCCAGTGGACATCTGGGTTGCTTCCATGTCCTAGCTATTGTAAACAATGCTGCGATGAATATTGGGGTATACGTGTCTCTTTCAGTTCTGGTTTCTTCCATGTGTGTGCCCAGCAGTGAGATTGCTGGGTTGTATGGCAGTTCTATTTCCAGTTTTTTAAGGAATCTCTACACTGTTCTCCATCAGTTCAGTTCAGTCGCTCAGTCGTGTCCGACTCTTTGCAACCCCATGAATCACAGCACGCCAGGCCTCCCTGTCCATCACCAACTCCCGGAGTTCACTCACACTCGCGTCCATCGAGTCAGTGCTGCCATCCAGCCATCTCATCCTCTGTCGTCCCCTTCTCCTCCTGCCCCCAATCCCTCCCAGCATCAGAGTCTTTTCCAATGAGTCAACTCTTCACATGAGGTGGCCAAAGTACTGGAGTTTCAGCTTTAGCATCATTCCTTCCAAAGAAATCCCAGGACTGATCTCCTTCAGAATGGACTGGTTGGATCTCCTTGCAGTCCAAGGGACTCTCAAGAGTCTTCTCCAACACCACAGTTCAAACACATCAATTCT
>SJYT01022873.1:372277-406538 GCA_006410635.1 Cephalophus harveyi
GACTGATCTCCTTCAGAATGGACTGGTTGGATCTCCTTGCAGTCCAAGGGACTCTCAAGAGTCTTCTCCAACACCACACTTCAAACACATCAATTCTTCGGCGCTCAGCTTTCTTCACAGTCCAACTCTCACATCCATACATGACCACAGGAAAAACCATAGCCTTGACTAGACGGACCTTAGTCGGCAAAGGTTTACTGAGATATAATTCACATACCAAAAAATTCATTTTTAAAGTATGCAATTCAGCAGTTTATACCTTCACTATGTAATTTTTAGAACATTTTGTCACCCCAAAAGAAATTCCATACTCATTAGCCATCACTCTCATACTTAGAATCCCACCAGCAATATAGGAGGGTTCCAGTTTCTCCATCCCCACTAACACTCATATATTGTCTGTCTTTTTTACTTTTGCAGTACTAGTTGGGGTGAAATGGTATTTTGCACCTTTTATTCGCTTTTCTCTATGACTGATGACTTTGAGCATCTTTTGATGTGGTATTGGCCATTTGTATGTTTGTTTTGGAGAAATGATCAGTTAAAACATTTTGTCCATTTTTTAATTATGTTGTCATTTTACTGTTGAGTCATAGAGTTCTTTATATATCGTGGACACATGATTGCAGTGGATAACAGGTACATGATTTGGAATATTTTATCTCATTCTGTGGGTTTTATTTTCAGTTTCTTAATGATGATCTTTGACATACAGAAGTGTTTTATTTTGATGAAGTCCAGTTCATCTAGTTTTTGTTTTTGTCACTTGAGTTAGTTTCTTTTTCATTGTGTGAAGTAGGAGTCCAGCATAATCCTTTTGGGACTTCCCTGGAGACTCAGATAGTAAAGAATCCTCCTGTCAATGCAGGAGACCTGCATTTGACCTCACTCCAGTATTCTGGAGAATTCCATGGGCAGAGGAGCCTGGCAGAGTACAGCCTATGCCATCCCAAAGAGCCAGACATGGCTGAGTGACTGACACTTCACTATTGTAAGTGCAATTGTTTTTTTGATTTTATTTTCAGATTGCTTATCGCCAGGAAATAGAAACACAGTTCATTTCATGTCTTCATCTTGTATCCTACAACCTTACTGAATTCATTTGTTAATTCTAATTGTGTGTGTGTGTGTGTGAATTCCTTAGGGTTTTCTATGTTCAAGGTCATATAACCTGTGAATGAAAATAGCTTTACGTTTTCCTTTCAAATTTAGATGTTTGTTTGTTTGCTTTTTGCCTAATTGGCCTCTCCAGTATAGTGTTATATAGAAGTAACTAGAGTGGGCATCCTTTTGTTCCTGATCTTAAAGGGAAATCTTTTTTTTTTTTTTCCATCATTAAGTATGATGTTACTTGTGATTACTTCCATCCTTGATAGATCATTTCTACTAAGGACTGAATGTGCTCCTTAATATCTCTCAGTCACAGCAAGATCAGGTTGTTCAGAAGGCAGAAATGGAGAAAATTTTCACTAATCTTTGTAGAATCCTTTTGTAGAGTAAAGGATCCTTGTTATCCCATCAGAATTACCTTTGGAGGAGGTTTCTCAATATCCATATAGATGGACTGCATCCAGGTCTTCCTGCCTTGTATCTGTGCCACTCAGAGATTGGGCATTGTGTTGCTTCATTCAACAAAGGCTGCCAGGAAATCACTGTCTGCTAAAATGAGTACAATAACATGTTGAGGAGAACCCAGAAAAACTGACACATTAATTTGTTAGACTAAGTCTTTCTATAAGAAACATTTCTTTTTCCATTGGTTTTATAAAAGATCTTAATGAGAGATTTTGTATTTTACTACAGAGATGAGAGCATGATTGACTCTTGTAAGTCTTTTATAAGAGGGATTATAGAAAGACACATTTCACTTAATAATGGAGCTGTTTTTACCCTTGTTATAGCCTTATGATGATCACTCAATGTAAGCACTCCTCCATATGAGATTCCCAACCACAGTGACACCTCTGATTTGACACCACAAATTGAAATGAGCTCTTTGAAGAAAAAATTTTCAAATCAAAACCATTTAACATCTATCTTAGAAGTTAGACCTCAATTTTTGTTGAATAATTTATTCAGATTAACACAGGCAAGTCAAGTAGACTCAGACTTGAAGCATACTAGATTAATGTTAGAGTAAAGATTGCGAGAACAGGATGGAAGCCAGCTGTGGACAAAGGCTCATTACTAGAGTTCAAGATGGGTTCAAGAAGAGCCAGTTCAGCTGGAGAACTTGAATTTGGAGGGAGCAGCAGTTGAACCATCACTAGGTAGGGATCTGTAGAGCAGGGTGAGCACAGGTTTGAATCAAGAGGCATAATCTGGTTGCAGGGAGCAGAAAATCAAGGTATTGGGTGAGAACTGAACAAACAGAATGTCGTCGTTGGTTCTAAGACTACCTCTTCTCCACAACCAAACTCCGCCTCTTTGCCTTATAGGGAAGGAAGAAAAAAAAAAAGATGATGATTCAACACAGGGGACAGGATGATTAAAGCAACCAAAGTTTAAGGCTTCAACCATTGGCTGGGGATTTAGAAATGGGGTCTTCTCTTGAGAAAGAAAGAGGGTCTAGTAGGCAGAAAAATCAGGACAATGAAATGATGAATCAAGGCAGCAGTTCAGTTTATATAACAAGTCAGAATGAGATCAAGTAGAATATTTCATTCTAAGTTCAGGTGGACACCTAGGACTTATCCTTGGTAAACTGGTTATCAGGTTTCTGTGGCAGTAAAAGACTTGGAGGTGGGAAGAGGTACATTTTTCCTGCTCTGAGACTGTGAAATGGTCACACCGTGGGTCTAAAGCTTTCTTTGGGTCCCAGGAAACAAAGTGATACTACTCCTCTAAGCTCCTGTGATCTTCACTTTTAGAGTTGGGACTTTTAACATATATATTAAAAATTATATGAATATATATAATTTTTTCTCACTTCATATTTTCTGTTGTAAGTTTTCCACACTTTTTCATTGAATGAATTTAGATCCCAATAAAGCCCTGCGCCTCTGAAGTTTGACTTTATAAAAGTTATTTATTGGAGTTCAGATTGAATATTATGCCCTCACAATAAGAAATGGTTCAGAAAACTATCACAGATATTCATTCATTTATTCAGTCGAAATCCCACTCTGTACAAGTACGGGGGAAACATATCAGCACCCATGATCCCTAGCTTCAGGAAAGTAATATTGTAAGTGCATGCGTGTGTGTGTGTATGCTCAGGCATGTCTGATTCTTTGCAACTCTGGGGACTGTAGCCACCAGGCTGCTCTGTGTGATTTTTCAAGCAAGGGTACTGGAGTGGGTTGCCATTTCCTCCTCAAGGGGATCTTCCCAACCCAGGAATCGAACCTGTGTCTCCTGTATTGACAGGCAAATTCTTTACCACTCCACCACCTGCTGCTGCTGCTGCTAAGTCGCTTCAGTCGTGTCCGATTCTGTGCGACCCCAGAGACGGCAGCCCACCAGGCTCCCCCATCCCTGGGCAAGAACACTGGAGTGGGTTGCCATTTCCTTCTCCAACTCCACCACCTGGGAAGCCCTAAATTCTAACTAGGTAGGTGAAGTCACTCAGTCGTGTCCGACTCTTTGCGACCCCATGCACTGTAACCTACTAGGCTTCTCTGTCCATGGGATTCTCCAGGCAAGAATACTGGAGTGGGTTGCCATTTCCTTCTCCAGAGGATCTTCCTGACCCAGGGATCGAACCCAGGTCTCCCGCATTGGAGGCAGACACTTTAACCTCTAAGTCACCAGGGAAGCCCCAAATTCTAACTAGGAAACACAATTAAACAAAAAGAATAGTATCGTAAGATAGCTGTGAAGTGAAATTTTAGCCAAGAGGTGGTTGTGTTAACTTCCCCAATATAAAGATCCATGCAGTAAATTTGTCTTAAATAAGAATTGTTTCTGTTCATAAAGTGATAACCTCTTTCTGCCAGAAAATTTAAAAATCTATAATGCTTTTTTACCTTTGTCTCCTGTAAACCCAGCACTATGGTTAATTTCCCAGTTTATTAGTTACTCTCAGCCTTAATCTCTTACTCAGTGTCTTAATATTTATACTTATCTTTTGCTTTAAGTCACCTCAGAATCCTTTTCTTAATTAATGGCAGAGGATAAATAACAAATCATCTGCCTTCTCTGGTTCTTAGTATGCTGCCTAGCCCAGCTGAACTTGTAATAATGCTCAGTAAATTGTTTTTGATCCTAGATTTATATATAGATAAGTTGTCAGAAGCAGATTTCAGATGGTACTGTGTTGGGTCAGAAGAAAGTGGCATCTGGGCATTTGTATAGAGAGCCACACAATGGAGCAAAGCAAGGTGGATGGGAGAACAGAGCTGACCGGCAAGGACATTTAGAGCAAGTGTGCTTCAGTGTCCAGGAGGCACAGTTTGTGACCCTGAAGTTTTGGACACTTAGACCATTAATGAGAATTGATCAGTGAATGTAGAAAATCAAGTAAGAAGATATTAAAATCTCAAATCGAGAGTAGCCAAACTTAGCCCTAACCCCAAACTTCATTTTCTGTGATTAAATTGAACAAGTTAAATCTCATATCCTCTAGGAATTAGTTTGCACGTTTATATATTTATTAGTGTATTCAGATCTCTTCCTAGTTTTCCATACCTTACTTGAATTAATCTCATAAGTTTATTAAAGAGCATTAGAATACAATAAAATTGTTAATTAATATTATAGTGACAATTTAATAATTGAGTCAAATGATTAAAAAGTGTCCTAACTTCTAATAGGCTTAGCTTATGTCTAAATATCCATAAATCTTAATATCTAATTTCTAGGATCTTATCTTCAAATTTCTTTACTACATTAATTAGACACATGAATTAGAAGAAAAGCATGACTTTATCTTTCTAGAAGAGAGGCATTAGACAGAAAGACTGAGTACACTCAGCTTTCTCTTCCAATAGAACTTTCCCATGTTGACTTCTTTCCAGTTATAAGGCATCAAGGGATTCTTTATAATTATAATATTGAATTTCTAAGAGTATCCAGTAGCTGTTTGCTAACAAGAAAGAAACCTTGACTTTCTCTGCAAAGTGATGTCCTATATAATAAAAATGATAGGAAACTCCTACCCTATGTTGTCTCTGTTGTATTACTGCTGAATTTACATCAGAAAAAGATTCCTAGTTTCAGTACCATTAATAAAATAATATAGTTTCTGCCACTATTACAGATCTACACTATTACAGACTCAGCCTTAAGTTTTCAATTTTGTTTCCTGTTGCACATTTTAGGACACCTATCAAAATGTTAAATATATTCATACTTATGTCCTAGTATTGAATATGTACTAATATATTAGATACATTTTTGTGTGTGCATGCTTAATTACATCTGACTCTTTGAGATCCCATGGACTGAAGCCCACGAGACTCTTCTCTCCATGGGATTTTCCAGGCAAGAATACTGGAGTGAGTTGCCATTTCCTACTCCAGTGGATCTTCCCAACCCAGGGATCAAACCTGCACCTCCTGAATCTCCTGGTCTCCTGCTTTTTGGCGAGTGGATTCTACCACTGTGCCACCTGGGAAACCCACAATTAGCATATTATAAACCTTAATATTTGATAACACTTGTGTTTTGTCTAAGATCTTACACTAAACTCTCAACCAGAACAGATCCTTTCATTTCTGATTGCTGTGGTAGAGACCTCTCTTACTCTAGTAGAAACTTGTCATGGCTATTATCATAGAATCCATTTTATCTGTCAGCTAGCCATAGACATTGTTGGGTCAAGAACAGTTCTTAACAATTCATAACAGTGTCACTGAAATTGAGCATTTTAAATGAAACTAGTATTTATGAATGTCTTGCAAATCAGAAGGCAGAGACATTATGTTCATCAGCAGCAAGACTAATGCTTAAATGATACTGTGTACCAGGCACTGTCCTAAGCATGTACTTCATGTAAATATATTTTATCTCATTCAATCATTATAACTATAAGTACTGTTATCATCCCCATTTTACAGATGAGAAACATATAAATATACATTTTTTTCCTTTAAAACTGTGGCCTCTCCACTTTACAGCAGAAACTGACACAACATTGTAAAGCAACTATACTCCAATAATTTTTTTTTTAAGTGTACCTCTCACTTTGTCACAGTAAGCTCCTCCATCAAATTCCTGCGCAGTGTAAATGTTATATGATACTATTGGGGTTCCCAGGTGGCACTAGTGATTAAAGAATCCACCTGCCAATGCAGGAGACATGAGACACAGGTTCGATCCCTGGGTCAGGAAGATCCCCTGCAGGAGGAAATGGCAACCCACTCCAGGATTCTTGCCTGGAGAGTCCCATGGACAGAGGAGCCCGGAGGGCTACAGTCCGTAGGGTCACAAAGAGTTGGACCCAACAAAGCGACTGAGCACACACGATTCTAACTACGGTGACTCTTATCCGTAAACAGTCTCCTGGTTGTTCATGTATTTCAGGATTCAGTTCTTATTTCTCTGTTGAATTACACGATCACTTAGTTTTTATTCTCTAGCCTCTTTACTACCCACTCCAGTGTTCTTGCCTGGAGAATCCCAGGGATGGCGGAGCCCAATGGGCTGCCATCTGTGGGGTCGCACAGAGTCGGACACGACTGAAGCGACTTAGCAGCAGCAGCAGCAGCAGCAGCCTCTTTACTGCTTATTCTTTTTTGCGCCTTCCAAGCAGACTTTCTGTTTAAATCAATTCTTAATTACCCAAACTAATGAAGGGGAAAGAAGGTGTGGAAAATTTTAAATAATAGACAATCCCCAAATCATTTTTAAGTTTTGAATATGTTTTGATGTGGTGTTCTGGAAATTCATTTTAAGCAGAAAAACCGAAAACACTGAAAATCTGGAAAGCAGATGAGTTTCCTTGGCCAAGCCTCTGGTTGGCTCTTCTTTGTTGCTTCTTCCATGCTGGAAATAGACAGCTGTCTTCTAGTACCGACTAAATGGAATTGACCTTTCAAGTCTTACTGGAACAATCTCTGCTGCCAGTGTTTGCTCCTTCACACTGTCCACATCAATAAGTTACACCTGGAAATGTTAGCTATATAACGTAGCACCTACCAAGTACCATACATTGTCTTAAGTGCTCTATCAGTATTAATCATGTAATCCTTATGATGGAAGTAGTATTATAATCCTCAGTTATGTATGAGGAAACAGCAAAATATTAATTATAACTAAGATCACACAGCCAGTAAGTGATGGAGCCAGAATTTAAACCTAGACTGTGGAACTCCAAAGCCCACACTCATAACCAGTATGCATACTGCCTTTCAGAAGAGAGCATTTGTTTAGGATATAAACAGATTTGTTCATTAAGCATTATTTTAGCTAGTCATTGTACAGCTTACATTTAACTTTATTAGGTAGGTATTATTAGGCCTATTTGCAGATGAAGGAGTCAGAAAGGTTGAGGAACTTGTCCAAAGCTGTACAACAAAGAGGAGTCAGAATCAAAATTCATTCAGTTTGCAATTGAAATCCCATCTCAGAATTAATGAATTTACCATGAAACATTCCCTCTGATGGGTTTTGGGAAACATGACATATTTTTCTAATAAACTAGAATTTTTTAATTAATGAGGGAACTTTCCATTTAAAGAAATTGTTTATATTTCAAAGCACAAACTCCTTTGATAAGATAAATATCTTACCTGACAAAATTGAGGATATACTTTTAAAAGCAAAAATCACACATATTGTACAGATTTATATCAGGAAGAATAGAATTTCATTATTCAGTGCCTATCACACTGTTAAGACATATCAAATATTAGGTGATAATAATCTAAAATTGTTTTTCTACATTTTTCCTATATATTATATAAAATATAAGTTTATATATTATATCAAAATGAAAATATATTTGTTTTGTCAAATAAACTGCTTTAAATAGTGGACTTTATAATAGAAGTCTGATTTTCTTATTTTATGTAGTATTTTTCCAGGGAAAGTTTGTATAGCAATAGCTAAAAGAAAAATGATGTTATTTTTAATATTAGAAGCGTTCACTGCATACTTGATAGAAAATACATCTGCAGCTAAAAATTTTAATCCAGAATTCCAAAGTGGAAGACAATTAAAGTAAATATATTAGTAGATATTTACAGACTTTTTCTTATTTGCTTGGCAGTGTCTATATTATACTTCCTGCCATTATTTTTCCTGATTGAAATATAATTTTTAACTTCTTTTAAGTTTTGAAATAATTTTGTACTCCAGTAGTCCTTTGAAAACCTGGCAATTGAATGTTTCTGATGTAGCCTCATAAAGCATCTGACTTGCCTTCAAGACCATTTGAGAGGGACAGAGCTTTGTGTAGTAGCCCTTAAGCTTATTATACATTCTAATCAGATTTTAGAGTGATTTTGGACATACAGATACTAACTTTAAAAGAAAAACTGCTCCAAATATCAATAGGTTAGCCACTATGGAGAATATTCTTTGGTGACTGGGTGAGTTTTGATCTGAGAATGATGACTCTAATTTTATATCTTGAATTATTTCTCCCGTGACATTTTCAATTATTCCCTGTTCATGAACAGTATTCCTTTTTTCTGGATTTTTATTTCCCTTTCGTACCAAACATACAAAAAACTGACCTTCTGAAATGTCAGCAGAATTCAGCTATGCCAGAAAGTTTTAAGAAATCTTTATTTGCACAACCTTAAAAGTAATGCTGGGTGTTTCTCCTGTGATGCTTTTTTCCCCTTTGCTTCACTCTAGATCCCAGAAAGAGTTTTTAACTCTTAAAAATAACCCATTTTAAGAATTCTCCCTAGCTCATAAAAATAACACATTTTAAGGATTCGTGGGAAGTGTATGGTATTCATCAGTATATATTTACTGTCTGAAGCTGATATAGCTGTAAGGTTTTTCACATCCAATTGATCTATTGCGCATGTTCCCTCCCTAGGTTGCAGGACGTGCTTCTATTTGCATAAGGCCCTGGGCAAGGTTCTTTCTTGCATTGATTGGCCTGTCCAAGGCAGTCTGATGTGTTCTTGCATTGATCACTTTGTCTTTTCTTGGAAGACAGTGTTACACTGAGTTCATCTCAAAACATTCTAGGGAGAAGGTAAAACTTGACTGCAGATGTCTCAATTTTATTCAGATGTTCTTTTGAGGGTAGGCTCTTTTTGCTAGGATAAGTATCTCTTCTTTTTTTTCCCTCTTGCCTAATCTGGATGTTTCTTCAGTTTGAGTGCACTGTAGACTAGATTATATTTGAAAAAGCTGTGTTAAAGAAAATTGCCAGAGTATATGCCACTTATCTTGTGCTATTTTTGTTTTTAAACCAGTGTATCTCTCTTCCAGCTAAAACCATCTTCTTTAAAGATAATCCCTTAAACCTAGACATAAACTAAAAAATTTACTGGTGTTTGTGATAGGTTACCACTTATCTTTACTAGCTTTACAGATTCCTTAGTTTCAGTGGAAATGCATTGCTTTATGTGTTTAAGAAAATAAGCAGCTTTATTAGTTCCACTATCAAACAGTGGTCCAGAATGACTTGTATGTTACTACTGATCATTATTAGTTATGTTAATCTGAATAGTATAAACTTGTCAAATGTGGAAATTATTAAGCAGCTACATATCAAGTATGAGTGAAATATATTTCATTATATCATAATGTAGTTGCACATTATTTGGTGACAATGGAAACCTGAGTTTTAGGATTCAGTCTTCAACCAAATCTGTAAGAAACTGAGCAGTGAATGTTTTACAGTTTAACACTCTTTATTGGCTGGTCCTTAAATCAACATTTATATTGTCTGCCAGAGAACATATTTGTCTACACAGCTAATTATCAAGAAAATGTCCATTACCCACAACCTATTTACTACATCTTTAGTAAGGGACTGGTGAGACAAACCTGGATGCAGGGCAGTATCCTCCTCCTGACCAGCTTGCTATTTCATCCAAGCCTATGTGAATTTATAAGAAGGTTTACTTTTGGCAAAGATTTAGAAATGTGTCATGGCTGAATTTGATTATTGTGCTGTTGGTGATTAAACTCCGCTACCATCCCTTAATGGTTTCAGAAAGCATATTTAGTAACACTCACTACAGACCAGGACATTTTCATTGATGCTCTTTTATTTTCATTAAATAGGTCACTATTTCTGAAAATTGTTAAAGTATAGAAATTCAATTGAATAGAAAAATATCACATCAGTTATTTCGCTCAGTTGTATTGCTGTGGCATCACTCAGTTATCACAAGCCACAGAAGCCTTCTTTTAATAATTCTGTTTTACAAACTTTGATAGTAAAATATTAGGAATCATGTTTCGTTTGCTTCACAAGTGCTAGAATTCATGCTTTAAAATTAAACCTGGAATGAATTAAATGTCTATTATATAAGAGCAATAAGCACATCAAGTTGTTAGATGATGTCATTTGTTCCCTTAAGGGTGTTCTCTAAAAGCTATAGCATTAATCAGGGATATACATGAGTTATATGAAATTTACTCAGCAAGTAGAAGTGTTGGTAATCAGAATTATTATTGATGTAAATAACATATATTGGAAAATAAGGCCTTATATTGAAAAAATTAGATTTGTGGATGATTGGAACTTAACTAAAAGGTCTAAAACGTTAATCATATTTGTATGTGAATTATATAAGTTGAAAAAAGTACTCATAAAATAGTGACATAATTATTTTTTGAAGGTTGACTATAAATTTGGTAGTTTGGGAAAATTTTGTGCAAATACCTATGAAAAAGGCCTGTAAAAGTATTAAAATGTAAAAACCTCTTTAAGTACTTAAACAAAGCTCTTGAACACTGAATCCAATCTGTGGAGACATGGATATTACATTGCAACTTTTGTTCAGTGCGTCTCAACTTGGTGCAAGTAAAGCTCTCTGAAGTGGAATTGTATAGTGTTTGCACATTTTTTCCAGCTAAAATGAAATGTGCATCATCTTGCATAATTTACTTGTCTCTGGTGGTTGAATTTGCATATCTGAATGAGTGAGTATATATCTTAAGCTCCTGTTAGATGTAAAATAATCTCATGAGTAGAAGAGAGCTCTTTTACCTCAGAAGTCTGAAGAGTCTATATTTCACAGCAACTCATGATCAAACAAGCTAATTCAGATGCTGGAAAGTGCTTTTGCTTAGCTGTGTTGAAGAACCATTGACTGCATACAACCAACAAGTGTATGGTGCTACAGAAGGTCCACTGAGAACCCCTTATAGGCTGAATGACAACCCTGAATGCGAGTGACATGAGCAACTGCGAATAAGTATAAATATACCCTTGAGCTGGCCAGCCTTTCTGCTCTATAATTCAGTCACAGTCGCTGTATTTCTTCCCCCTAAATTTATACTACATAACCAGCTTCAGGTATGGACACAGCTGAAGAAATATAATTCACTTTTGGGTAGGGGGGAAAAGGATATTGACTTCTGGTGTAATTACCAGGATGTAGTATAATGCCTACTGTTATGGTATTATTATTATTACTACTTCTCAAGTAATAATCCAGGATCTAAGAGTAGAAAAGTTCTCCAGACGCCTCCTGGCATGGGAGGATATGGAGTTCTAAGTCCAAAGTATGTTCTCTGTGCTGAGACTCTAAAAGATGTCTGGGAAAACTAGGGGGTTTTGCTGTAAGGTCCTGGTAAGCATAAAGATGGTGCAATGGCTGGTACAAAGTTATCCAGTGAAATCCATTACTTTTTCCCACGTGTAAGGAGGAAACAAGGAATTTATAAAAAGCTTTCAAGCTAATGGGTTTTCAAATATAGGAATAAAGATGTTTCAATCATAGAAGGAAGGATACAATGATTTCAGTCCTCTTCTTAACTATTTTTTACCATATATTTATTGGTAATTGCTAGAAGTATCCATTACTTTTTCCCACGTGTAAGGAGGAAACAAGGAATTTATAAAAAGCTTTCAAGCTAATGGGTTTTCAAATATAGGAATAAAGATGTTTCAATCATAGAAGGAAGGATACAATGATTTCAGTCCTCTTCTTAACTATTTTTTACCATATATTTATTGGTAATTGCTAGAAGTTACTGCGTTTCTAGTGTAGCATATTGTAAATCTAAGAATTTCTAATAACACCGCAGTAACTTTGTAGTAAAAACAATCATTAATTATATATTAAAGATATATCTCTTCATAAATTTCAAAATGTATTCTTGTTCATTTAATGAGCAAAATTTGATATTTCATCATTAAAGATGTGCTTGTATGTTTCCTGTCATTCATTATGGTATTATTTTATCTCTGGTTGCTTCAGACTTAAGTTTTTATTGTAGCTATGGTTTTTAACTCTCAATATATATAATAAATGACTATATGGTATGACCTGTCTCTTATACACATCTAGATGTGTATAAGAGACAGATATAAAAGTTGCAGATTTTTAAAGATAATAAAATGTAAAATGTAAGTTAAATAAAACATATTTGATTTTAGGCAAAAATGTTACCTTTCTAAGGAAAACATAAATAAAATATAATTTCTGAATAAAATAATCATTTACTACCCTTCCTCTTACACTCCCTGACTCATGGGCCATGATAATATAAATGAACAATATATATTGGTTCATAAGCAAGTACTAACCCTGTCTCTTATACACATCTATTTCAGGATTCAGTTCTTATTTCTCTGTTGAATTACACGATCACTTAGTTTTTATTCTCTAGCCTCTTTACTACCCACTCCAGTGTTCTTGCCTGGAGAATCCCAGGGATGGCGGAGCCCAATGGGCTGCCATCTGTGGGGTCGCACAGAGTCGGACACGACTGAAGCGACTTAGCAGCAGCAGCAGCAGCAGCCTCTTTACTGCTTATTCTTTTTTGCGCCTTCCAAGCAGACTTTCTGTTTAAATCAATTCTTAATTACCCAAACTAATGAAGGNTTTTTTGCCCTTTTTATTTTTTCTAGCTTTTAATAATATCTAATCATTCCTGAAAATGTAGTAGTTTTGCTTTATCATCTTGAAAAAAATGTTTTGATTATAATGAGAGCTATTGATTAAAAATTTGATACATGTGTATGATTGTTTAAGTATGTGGAAACTCTTATTGAGTAATCTTTACAGATACCATATGCATGAAGTGGTACGTACTTATTAGATACCAGAATAAATATTCATGTTAAGAAAATACCTTCCTTTGAAATGATCTTTTACTCTTTTTCTGCCTCTAAACACTTTACAGAAAGCTTCTTGTTTGTAGTTATTTAGAACTCAGATGCAAAAGAAAATTTGTATATGAACATTTTTATGTAGGCTTTAAGAAACTAAAGCTAAAAGCTCATATTTTAAATTTTATCTTTGTGTTGGTGTCTGTGTACACGTATTTCTAAACGTTTATCTGAGATATTCTGTAAAGGAATCAAATGCAATCAGTGGGCATGTTAATGCTGATAATAAAGTATATGAATTGCAGACCTTTTTCTATTTTTTTAAACTCATGGGGATAATAATAGCTCCTAATCACTATCTCTATTGGTCTGTGTATAAACCTAGCTTTACTGTCTTTCTGCTTCTAATCCAGCATCTTTTTCACGCAACAGACATAGACATACATACCTTTTCCTTTTTCTGTAACAAGAAAAATTCGGCCCTGGACATATATTCAGATATCCCCAAATCAACACATATAGAAATGTGCTGGGTTAAATCTAAAAATTCTTAATTTTTATCTCCCAAAATGAAAGCTTTTCTTAACAGTGTTGTGTTATTTCTTAATCTTTAGAACTTGTCTCTCTCTCTTTCTCTTGGGTGTTTTGGCAAGTAATATAGGTGAGCTCTGGGATGGGGTTGAAAATCTCATATCACTTTATATCTACATCAGTAACAACCATCAGATATTCTAGAGTTGAATTAAAAATAAAACTGTAAGTATCCCTGAAAACAAAAACTTGTAAAAGAGGTAAAAGAACACAACTTCCTAAAACAATGTTTTTACCTGTTGAAGGAAATTAACGTGATATTTAGTGACAATTGCCGTAACGTATTCTGCGAGTGTTCTGCCAAATTAAAAATCAGGATTCTCCCCCTCAAAATTAGACATGCAGCTTTGATTTTTCACTATCACCTATCTAAGCAGGTACATTTTTACTGATAAAGGATAAAATTTCATTTTTTGTGGAAATTTTTCTGAGAAGTAACTCGTACTTTTTGATGTAACAGAATAGATACTAATTCAATTAACATGACATAAATATGTTCATCTGCATTTATATACCTGTTAATGTTACCCAAGAAGGTTATTGTTGTTCTTTAATCATTTAAAAATTTTAATAATCCTGCCAAAGTTAAACTTTTAGAAAAACTTAGTAGTAGACATTTTAGAACTAATTTTTAACCAAGTTTAAACAGTTGAAGTGTCAGCTCCTGTTTTAACCAGAAGTTTTTGTTAAAGTCCTAAATACCTATCTACGCTTATCATTTGGACATTGACTTTATGCTTAATAAACAACTGCATTTACACCTTCCTCATTTTAAAGATGGAGCAATTTAAATGCACATTGCAATCTTTTCATAAAAGCCTAATTATGTTCCTTGCTTTTTTAAATGCAAACCTAGTGGTATATGCATTATTGGTTTATGTGGAAAGTAGCTAACAGTTTTCTATATAAATGCATTTTTTAAATAGCTTGGAACTTATCTTTTGCGTTGTGCTTTTATTCAAATGAAATTATGCAATAGGTTTTCTATTGTGTCCTATTCGTAGTTTATTTGAGACATAAATAAGAAGACCTGGTCTTCTTAGGTTTTTATTCTTTCTTGTTTATCATTTTTATTTATATTGGTGCTTTCTTTTTCCTTTTTTTGGTCTACATTTATGAGTTCTATGACAAAAATTGCAGTTAGTAAATTAGTGACCTAGACAGTATTTAATAAAGTAAGCTTACTTTACCTTTTTGTCACAAATGTCACTGTATAGATACTTCATTGGTCTTAGTACAACTTTTAAGTTTTCTTATAGATTATATCAGAAAAATTTCCCCAAATTGGAATACCATAAAATCTATGTAATTTTTTTTAATATTTGAATTTCGTGTGTTGCGTTTTCTTCTAAAGACAGTTGTGTATTTTATTTATTTGCATTTGAAATTTAGGATCCAGTATTCAGAGATTGCACAGTAAAAGTTGCAGTCTTCTCAAATCTCTCTCTATAGTATAGGCTAGTTATGCTGGCCTCTTATTACCAAAAAAAAAAGAGAGAAAAATGTCTGAATACCCATTACAGGTTTAATTATAATTTCGGATGGATTTGAAACGTTGGGACTCTGTCCTGGCCACTCCGTTCTAGCCATTCAGGCCACGCTGCCTGTATTGTGTATTCAGCAGTTCCTATTAGACGTCTTCACAGTGAGTGATTCTGCTGGGCTTGCTGACACCCGCTTCATGCATGGCCTGCTGTGCTGGGTGGAATATTTTTTCTGAGCTGCCTGGAACATTAAAGACATCTTGGCCATGTCAGACTGTGTACCGTGTGTGTGTGTGCATGCGCGTGTGCGCGCGCTCCTGTGAGCACACATTCCTCAGCAAATCAGTATTAAATAAATGACTATATGGTATGACTTTATATACATGTAAATTTTAAAATTTGAATAACGATGGATTTATAATTTATTACATGCATATATTTTTAGTAATTTTAGTTCAGTTAACATTAGCAACTTTTCTTTTAGCTTTTATTGCCTGTGATTATTGACACTAGGGGGCACTGCTTATCCTCCGTTGCCTCTTTCTTCAGGAAATGAGTAAAAATACTCAGCTGATCTCTGGGCTCCTACTTTAATTAACAATTGAATTTAGAGAACTCTAGGCTCTTTAATTCTTTGTTATTTTGGTTTTATTTCTAATGCCTATATGTACTGCTGGCAAAGAGGGTGGAGCTATTGGTTCTCACACACAAATACAGTATCCAGTATCCCATACAGTAACTTTTTTTTTCTTTTCCATTGGAAATGTCATTCTTGGCAAAACCAGAAGGGCAAGTTTGCCCAGTGATGAGGTTTAGATCCCTTGCCAGCTGTGCTTCTAGCCAGCAAGTGTGATGAACAGCTTTAGAAATCAAGTGAGAGAAAGCATTTGAGAGTTAGTGTGATTCATTTGGATAAAGGTCAAGAGAAAGATAAGCAAAGCATAGGAATAAAGACCACAGATAGCAATAATTTGTACCTTTTGCTTATATAAATCCCAGTGATCCTATTTGTAATTTTCAGGCATGTTCTTAATTCAAAGTGGTCTGCAGTTCTTACAAACTGTTTTAAAGAGTGTATTTAATCTTCTGTTTCAGCACTTGCAAATAAGTAGAGGAAACCTGGATATACTACCATTCATAACTATATTTATAGATTAGAGCTGTGGTTACTAGCTGATAATAAAGTGATAACATAATTAATTAAACTTTTTCAATTGGCAATATATTATGATCTACTTAAAAATATAAATATTCTATTCATTTTTTAGAATTTTAACATCCACTCTAGACTTAAATACTCGTGTTTCAAACTACAGAACTACCTGGAATCTCTAAGAATATTGGTGACTTTATGTTATTTTTTATAGTAAAACTCTCTTTTCCCTCTCTTCCTTACATCTCCTGCATAAGTGGAAAGCAGTCAGTAGCCTATAGAATATAAAAAAATGTTTTTGCCTGTTCTCCTAATTAATCAGATCTGTAAGAGAGTTGGTGAAATTTCTTATTCGTCTCCTGTAGAGTTGTAACCAGATGTTATATATATGAAAATATGCAGTTAAGTCATGCCTTGTTTTTATTAGCTAAAGATACTGATCTTTAACATGAGTATTTAGAATAAAGTATTTTTGCAGATTTTAATGTTTTCATGGCATCTGTTTGCGTCCTAACCAAAAAGGAACAAGCTAGCATAGTGAAACTTGGTTACTGGTAAGCAGCTGAACATAAACACTTGGGCAGTTTTTAATAAAATTTGTAAAATATCTTTGCATTATAGCACCCCAAATTAGCTTATACTAAATGAGCGTTTTAAAGAGAAATTATTTAAAATGTTATAAAGAGAAATGGATACTTGCTTTATCCTAGGCTGATTTTTTTTTCTTTCAGAACTAATTTTTTGATAGTGTTTATTGAATAATGTATACACTTAAATAAATTAAATGTGACTAGTTTTATGTAATTTTTTAGGAAGAAACTTTCAAAGTTAATACATGGTTCAGAGAGAAATATTGGCTTTATCTTTCATTCAAGTATTTTTATAGTTATTTCTATATAGCATCATAAGCACATTAGCTAATTTAGGTTCATGTCTGATCTTTAGTAATAGATCTGTCACTTAAAAAGAATAGGTACTACCTAGTTAGACCCTATCAGTTCATAAACAAAACACTGATTAATCAATATGGGGCAGCTTTTTTTATATTCAACATTGTATAATTTGAAATGTTATTTTCCTGGTACTCACCATCTACAAGCAATCAGAGGCCAGCCCATTTATAATAGGTTTTTCTCCTCCTAGCAGGACGTTGCTTTTGGCTATAAAAAGTTAATTTCAGATCCTGATATACTTGCATTAATTTTTGAGACATTGGCCGGGTGTAGTACAGCAAAGAATAACATGAACATCACACCACTGTGCTGTAGCTAATCGCTTATTACCTCAAGCCAGGGAAGCAGTGCTAACGTGAAGGCCTCTGTGTGTCTGTGGAAAAGATGGAAGCTGACAGAAAGAGTCTTAGAGACAGCTTCCTAAGGGTCTTGAAAAGACCATAACAAGGAGAGGAGAAAACAATAGCAACATTATTTAAAGGAATACGTTTTCCTACTTACAGTGCTGGACATCTTTGGAATATTTTATGATTTGAAAAAACTACTATCTTTAATAACAGACCCCATGTCCTCTCCAAACATCTTTGCTTCAGAATGGGAAGGCTCATTGTAATGTTATCTTTTTAGAACCATAAGTGTTCTCTAAAAAAGCATATGACTGAGATGTTCATCAACTGGGATGTTTGCTGTAATTCACCAATAAATTTGAATAATTTGACATAATTTCTGACAAAGATGAATGTTTCCACATTCATTTCCATAGTAAGGCAGTGTCTACATGAAGAAACAAGTTTGACTGACTTTACCTGCCAAATTGATCAGAAAAAAGAACAAAACAACCGCCGTTTAGTCCACAGAATTAAAGCAGTTTATGTGTACAAATCTCCTTGGTGGCCTGTCAGCCCCAAAACTCGCGTGGATGGCGTGTCATTTTGGAGCCTGTAGTGTTGCGAAGAGTTGACTCATTGGAAAAGACTCTGATGCTGGGAGGGATTGGGGGCAGGAGGAGAAGGGGACGACCGAGGATGAGATGGCTGGATGGCATCACCGACTCAATGGACGTGAGTCTGAGTGAACTCCGGGAGATGGTGATGGACAGGGAGGCCTGGCGTGCTGCGATTCATGGGGTCACAGAGAGTTGGACACGACTGAGCGACTGAACTGAACTGAACTGAACTGAGTGTTACACGGAAGCACAGCCCTGGGACTCACCATCGGGAACGAATGGCACGTGTGCTTTTGTGTAGGCAGTGGTGGCGGGTAAAGAAGGACTGTCCATCATCAGTCGTGGGACTTGGGAGTTGCAGCTGGGGTTATCCCGTGCCTGTTGAAACTAGATGTGCCACCTAAGTCATTCTACCTGTTTTTTCATCTGTATGAGAAAGAGCTGGACTGGGTAGTTTCTAATGTCCTGAACAGCTTCTCATTCTTTTCTCCTGTTTTAGGTAGAGTCACACCAGGAGTAATTTGCTGTTTCAGCTGGTTTCAGTAAACGTGATGCTATGTGTATGTTCATTCCTTTATGTAAAAGACCGTAAGAGATAGAATTTCATCGTGTTCATGACTATCAGAATATAAGTTTAAAGACATTAAGGCCTAACTCATCCACTCCCACAGAAAAATAAAAAGTGGCATCAGTGTCAAATCGGGGCTCCCAGGTGGCTCAGTGATCAAGAACCTGCCTGCAAGCTCAGGAGATGCGGGAGACAGGTTCGATTCCAGGGTCAGGAAAGAGCCTCTGGAAGAGGAAATGGCAACCCACTGCAGTATTCTTGTCTGGAAAATTCTGTGGACAGAGGAGCCTGGCGGGCTACAGTCCATGGGGTCACAAAGAGTCGGACACGACTTGGCGACTGAGCGCACGCAATGCCAAATTAACTTCTAGATCCATTTAATTCAAGGACTAGGAAATTTCAGCAGTGAGTTTCTCGTCCTATCTGTCTGAGGAGGAAAAGGACTAATAGATCATAGTTTGTGCTGGTGCTTGTGTGGGAAGAGACAGACTTGGGGAAGCTTTGCTTTCTTCTGACAACTTAGTGACAGAAAGTAGTATGGTAGATTTCATCGTGACACCCACAGGAAGGAGTGGCAGGTTGGGTTCCCGTGAAAGTGGGTTAGGATCAGAACTATGGAAAGGCAGCATCTGCTCCTCACTCCTGTTCATTCTTTTTTTTTTTTTTTTCTTTTGCGCTCTGTGATAGTCTCTCCTCCTCCCCAACTCTCTTATTATACATTTGATCATGATACCCTTCCCCACAAGGAGTCCCTTCATGTCTTTTTCACTCAAGGTTTCTTCTTATAACTTACTTTGAATGGCATTGCCTCTCCTCCCTTCAGACGTATTGATATTTTGTAGATGTTCGACCCCTGTTCTTTCACGCACATATGCCTTAGAAGAACAAGGTCTAAGTATCTGCCACTTTACCATTTCCTGTTCACCCTCTTCTTCAGTTGTTTCTCTGAAAGCATCTCTGTTGCTCTCTTATCTCCATACCATGTCTGCCTCATTTGTAATCTCACTAGATAAAACCTGCGTGTAACTCTGTGTCATATATTGCCTTTTATATTATTAACACTCAGGAAAATAGTGTAAGGCCTCCACTCTGCAGTGGTGTCAATCTGCCACCTCTCAGGCACTGCTTTAAAATTCCAAAAATGTAAATGAAGTAATTAACCCGATATGAAACAGTGACATATAATTGACTTTCTAAATTAGTGAACTACTGACTCTTTTTTATATCTTCGCCATTTTATGGGATTTCGCATTGGGTAAATTGGCTACTTAACAAAAGGTGTGATGTAACAAAAATTCTGCTTCCTACCATAATAAATACTGATGCTTATTAAACATCCAGTACCGTGCTGCCTAAGTATATTTATTTTAGATTCTTTCTGTTGGAATTATTTCATAGTCATGAAGCTAAGGCAATATTTAATGTTAGTCAAATATAAACCCTGTATCATTGACTCAACTGGTGGAATAGCCTTGAAAGAAATGCTAATGAACAGACACATGAAGGAAAATGGAATCTGAAAAGAAAAAAAGCCCAGAGCCTAATTCTCCTTCGTTCACACATAAACCCTTCCCCAGTGTAAATTTTTCGGTGGCCTCTTGCCTCGCGCTGTCCTCAGATGTCTGAATGATGGGTTTCAGGGTTCTCCTCTTCCTGTTAGTGATCTGAAGTGCTACTCTCGCGTTCTCTTTACAGTGGATATTGGTAGAGGACACTTACAGCGTAGTGACTGTTGTTTATTGTTCCCTAGTACATGAACCCGAGAAGGCAATGGCACCCCACTCCAGTACTCTTGCCTGGAAAATCCCATGGGCGGAGGAGCCTGGTGGGCTGCAGTCCATGGGGTCGCAAAGAGTCGGACACGACTGAGCGACTTCACTTTGACTTTTAACTTTCATGCATTGGAGAAGGAAATGGCAACCCACTCCAGTGTTCTTGCCTGGAGAATCCCAGGGACCGGGGAGCCTGGTAGGCTGCAGCCCATGGAGTCGCGAAGAGTCGGACACGACGGAAGCGACTTAGCAGCAGCAGCAGCACATGAACTCAGAAGTGCTCTTTTACCACATGTGGTATATGTACATGTTTTCTATATGTGAAATTAAGGTACAGCCACAGACATAGAGGTAAATAGCTACTTTCATTCAAACCCCATGCTTTCTTCTACCCAATGTGTATATGGTTTTGTGCAGTAGAGACAGTCTTTAAAAGTCATGTCTCAACATATTTCGAACCTTTTACATCCACAGACTCTTATCTTTTCAGAAATGTGAGATGTACTTTCATAAGAAAAGCAACTCCAATATATCGTCAGAATCATATTTTTAAATTCTGACTTAAAGGATTGTCCTACGTTTTTTGATCAGTATAATGTACATTGAAACAGCCTTTATAAGTAATTAGTTGAATAGAAATTTCTTCCAGTAACAGTGTTCAGTTGTTTAAACAAGCAAACAGGCTCCAGGTACTTAGCATAAGTTTCTAGGTAGAAGGTCCAAGGTCTAAGTTTCTAGGTCCAAGGACCTGGAGATCCTTGTTCATATATTTTGAAACAATGTTGGAAGCCTATGACTTACATTTATTACAGTGATGTCACTTTCCCTTTTAAAACTGGGCATCACCTCTTCCCCAATGTTTGGCAAGCTCTTATAACCCAAAATTGGTTAACACATGTTTTGGTGGTCTTACTCTAGTATAATATTAATATATCACAGGGTCAATGGCTGTACTAGAATCTAAAACTTTCCCAATATGTGTAAATTAGACCAGTGCCACACCACTTCTATGTAAACCTGTGCCTACAGTTGAACAGATATGGTCAAATGATTATCCTGATTTTCTAGAGGCCAAAACTCAAAAATGTCTGAAGGCATAGAATAAGTAATATCTGGAAAAGAATCAAAATCACAAATGTCTTTAGTCCAAAAATATATACATCAGTGTTTATTTTCCTTTTATCCTAGAAAATAAAGGCTGAGATCTAAAGAGCCGACCTCGCTACTTTTACAATGAAATTTTTCAGTCCCTGGTCACTTTGCCTTTTCCTTCCAACACTCCTAGGAGTGGTTTTATAATGGCAGACATTAAAAAGTGATGATGCTTACTTTATTTGAAGTTTGGAATTGTTTTGTAGCTCCACTTAGGCTCGAAATCACAAGCATACCTTGCTTTTACTGACATATACATTTCATTTGAAATTCAGAAAATCAAATTATACCCCAACAGATTTATAGGATACCTTTTAAAATTTGTGCTTTTGGTTTCTTTATGCTTTTCAATAATCAGCTTTTCTGTCTTTTAATTTTGTGTTTTTCCCTTTTTAATCTATAGTTTAGGGATAATGCAAAAATTTGATGGGCTAGATAGTACAGTTTTAGATTGTGAGACTTGAAATCTAAGGTAAATTTACTTGATCTCATAGATATCAGTTAAATCATAATGTAAGCTTGAGTACACAGATACAACAATAGAGTGCTCGACATTTTGGAAAAAATGATTTAGATTTGAATGGACAAGGCTAGTGCTTAATTTCAGTTTGGTCTGAGGTGGACGTGGTGACACACCACCCAGCAACTCCTTCAGTAAATACGTGTTGCCCCGCGTCCTGGGACCATGCTCAGCGGACAGTCTTCAGCTTCCAGGTTCATCAGGCATTGTCCTGGCCGCTGTGGGATGGATATTCAAAGAGAGAGCCGTGTGGGATATTAAGGGCCCAGCTGCCTGAGACCCAACTTGGGATGACTCTAAAGGGCCATTCTAGGTCCAGAGCTCCCCGGGGGTTGTGCAGGGTTGTCTTGGACCTGCATCTGACTTTAACAGCTCTCTGCCGTTCTTGCTTTGCACCCCTTCCTCCCCCAGATGCTGGTCCCCAGGGCGCTTCTTTGTAACACCCTGCATGCTAAATTCAATCTCAAGAGTCGGTCCCTGGGGAACCCATCTGTGTTCATCTGTGTTAGTCCCTCAGTCATGTCTGACTATTTGCAACCCCATGAATGGGTAGCACACCAGGCTTCTCTGTCCATGGAACTCTCCAGGCAAGAATACTGGAGTGGGTTGTCATTTCCTTCTGCAAGGGATCTTTTCAACCCAGGGATTGAACTCGGGTCTCCTGCATTGCAGGCAGATTCTTTACTGTCTGAGCCACCAGGGAAGCCCAGCTTATGCTCTCTTTCTAAATATGCCAAATCAGACACTGCTCTGACTTCCTAACCATCACTTTCCCTGTTCTATTCTGTTTCTGTAAACAGCACCTCCATTCATTCCACAGATAATTTTCGAGCAAATACTAAGTGCCAGTCACTGTGTAGAGAAAGAGATGTGGCGTTGACTTGGAAAATATGATCCTTCCCCCTTTGAGCCTACATTTCACTGGGAAAGAAAGATAGTGAATGAGTCTACCAGTGTAAGTATTTAAGATGGAGAAATGTTGGGTATTATGTACAGATAGTCATGGTATAAAGACACAGGATTTAGAGTTAATAGGTCTAGCTGAGCCACATACTAAGTGTGTGAATATGGGCAAGTCACTTTCTCTAAAAGCATCAATTTCCTCATCTATAAAACAGGTTCATAATCAACTACCAGTCTGCTTAAAAAGAAATTGTTCTAATATAAGATAATCTGTATACTATAAACACTCAGAATATTGAGTCTCTATAGAATTTATCAGAATCTGACTTCCTTCCTAAGTTGTGAGTTCTTCCTAAAGGTCAAAAATCAACCTAATGGTAATAATGTATTATCTAGAAAGGTTGATAAATTAGAATATCACTCCCCCTGTTTACAGTAGGTGGCAGAGTATACAGTCTTTAAAATACATGGAAAATAAACACAGGTAATTGGCATCTGAACTTTTTATAAAAATATTGTTAAATTTATAGAATAACTTTGAAAACTTTAATGAAATTTCAAATACACAAAACATATATGTGCAAATTCAATAAGCTTTTTTTTTCTCCAAAGGTAGTGAAGTATAATTGACAATTAAATTTTGTGTATTTTTAAGGTGTACAACCTGATAACTCCAGTATCTGTATACGTTGTGAAATGTTCAGCCACAACCGAGCCAGTCAACGTATCCATCACCTCACCTCTAACGTAAAGGCTTTTTAAGAGGAATTTGTAAAATAACATGATCTTCTGCACTCTGGTTATCTGCTATATATCTTTGTGGCAAGAAATCGTATCTCTTTGTGTTTCTTTTTCCAAGACTTGAAGAAAATGCTTGTCTTTAAAAACTTCAGTATATTAACATTCTCCCAGCTGAATATATGGGTCATATATATTCCAATATATATATATGGGAATATATGCCTGCCCCTGCCAAATCCATATATATGCACACATGTATATACAGCAGAGTATTTCTAGTGTATGTCAATTACCAAAGGTTGTAAGTGGTTTTTAAACTGAATATTGTGAACCTGCTACTTAGTTGCATCAGAAACACACCTTGGTATGTAGTACATTTATAGCGTTTTAGAAAGTTTTCTCGTTTTTCCATTTAAGACCATGTATTGTCACCATTTAAACATCTCCTTTGCTAAGCCTGCCTTAATTTTTTGGACTGATGGTGTTTTTAGTCCTCACTTATACATTTATAAGGACTTCCCTGGTGGCTCAGATGGTAAAGCGTCTCTACAATTCTGGAGACCTGGGTTCCATCCCTGGGTCGGGAAGATCCACTGGAGAAGGAAATGGCAATCCACTCCAGTACTATTGCCTGGAAAATCCCATGGACAGAGGAGCCTGGTGGGCTACAGTCCATGGGGTCACAAAGAGTTGGACATGACTGAGCGACTTCACTTTCCTTTCCTTTCCATACATTTATAATATATCCACTTTCTATATATTCTTCATCATTTTCAAATCTGTGCTTTATTTTATCTTGCTGACTTGTGGGCACTCTCCTAAGATTGCATAATAAAACATTTAATCACGTAAGTCATCTTGATGAACCCTTACACCGTTTTTTTAATCTGTGACCTCTTTTATTTTTTTTCTTACAACTAGCTTGCTGTTTTCCTGATTAGTAAAGTAAGTTTCTCACTGTTGCTTTTTTTTTCCCCCTCACGTCGTGTGTTTTTGTAAGGCACTGGTCCTCTTTCCCTTCTCCCAGTTTGTCAGTCAGTTAATGTGTGTTGTGTTTTGTTTTCCCCTTCTCAGCCTGCCTTCCACATGCCTTTTTGTTGTTGAAGGGTCTGCACGTGGCACGCGGTCTAGGCAGGAAAGGGAAAGGAAGCGGTCGCTGCTCTCCTCTGGCCGCCTGCAACAATAAATCATAACTTGCCATTCCCTGACTGGTGGCTGGAGACTTATCTTCATAAATGCACGTGACCCAAGAAGTTTCGGTTTACACACCCTGTCCCTCGGGGTTCTTGCCTGCGGAGAGCCTTTTTCCTTCCTGAAACTAGACAAAGGTTGTAAGAATTGAAGCGAGGGCTTCAAAGCACAGGAAGAGGGAATGTTGTCTTATCCTGTGGCTACCGTGGAGCTCCAGCTGGCCCCGTTTACCTACCCAGGGTGTAAGGCTGCATGTCCGTCTGCGAAGGGCCGCACCGCGCTCAGGCTTGGCCTGAAGTTTTGAATTGAAGAACTTTGGGGAGTATTTCTTGTGTGTTTAACTGCATGGTTTTTTTGTTGTTTTTTTTTTTCATGATAACTCTCTAGTTTTAGGTACATCCTCAAATGGCTAAGCATTGAGCACAAAGATTTACTCATTTGATAGAGTGACCTTTAACTTCTATATGATACGTATGCACATATATTAGGGCTAAGCAACTAACATTATACATACCATGGTCATATAATTTGCTGTCCAAACCCAGACACTTTTAACAGTGAAAGGAGACACTATTAATAATTGACCAGGTCAGTAGGCATAAAGCGGGACTGCCCTGGGCCATCTAAAATGTATGGTTATCCCATTTATGCCTGGTTATTTCCTTTAAAAGCGTTTAAGCAAGTCCAGATCACTTTATGTGATGGAGGTAACACTGGACTGCAGCCACTTGATGCAGGTGGGTGTAGTCATTGTATGACACTTCTTAACTACCCCCTCGGCGCAAATGTTGATGTCACTAAAGTGTACACAAATACCATATCTAAAAGGAAAGATACATTTTGAAATTTAAAATGAATGGCAAGGTAGTAATAGTAGCTGACAGTATTGATTGTGTATCTGCTTTATCACATTTATCCTTCAGCCACTCTATGAAGTGTGATATCCACTTTTGTTATTGTTATAATGATTACTTTGGATTCATAATAATTTTATTATTCCCATTTTTGTATTCTTATAGCAATTAACAAAAACTAAAAATTTAAGGACATCATATTCAAGAGCCTGTGCATGCTTCTAACTACAACGCTATACTGCCTTCCTCTGGACATACTTCAAATCTCTGTGATTATCTTTTTAAAAACATAGTCAGATACACTCCCTTCTATGTAAAAAAACAGCAGTAAAAAGACTCTCTGCCAGCTGGGCACTGCTAAGCCAGGGCTCCATGCTTTGTTGCCAGTCCAGTAATTCTGAAAGGGTTCACTGCTTCCCAGAAAGTGAGGTTGCCACAGTAGGACTTCAGTAGTTCTGTTTTAATTTTCAAGTGCCTGGTGCTATTACTGGTCTAGTATTCTGATTACAGGATTTTAAACAGACACAATAATCAGCTCTTTTTACTCAGCCAGGTGGTTTTAGAATTACTGAACCACAAACTCTTAAGGAAAATGCAGCCCTTCATAATTTTTTTCCTGTATGGATTCTATGGCTCTTTAAAAAAGTAATGCTGTCATTAAATGCATTCCAAGTTAAGCTTCTGTTACCTTCTACGTTGAGGAAAGAGAATGCGCTGGTTACACATCTGGAGTGGTTTGCATTGTGTGTTTTTGTGGGATCATGTGTTGTCATGGTGTACTGTGTGCCAGGTCCTCTGCCAGTTGCTTTATATTCAGTTGGTGGCATCTCACCAAAGCTCTGTGACTTAGCTCATTTATTATCTCCCTTTGACGTGGGATAAAAGAGAGGCATGAAAAAAGTTTAAATAATTCACTCAAGGTGTTAACTACCAGAAGTGGCAGAGTGGGGATTTGAACCCAGAGAATCTGACTCCATCGTCCCTGAACCTAACCACCACACTCCTTATGAAGACTGCTTACTTGAAAGTGTCTGCTTTCAAAGGAAAAGCTAAAACAGTGAGAGCTGAGTGTCATGCTTGTCTGAATTTCCTGCTGGGCAATTTAGTCTTCTTATTTCATCTACCAAAGTGTGTGTATATTTCATTATGATGAGTAAAGGTACTTCAAAAGCCTTGCATGACAGAACCAAGGTTTTTATGTTGCAGCATAGGTTTTTGTGGGTAGCATGTTACTGGGATCAACCTGTACGATAGACTCTTCAGGAAGACGTTAACAGAAAAGACTCTGCCAAACCCAGTGTCGGCCGATTAGTCATCTTGGCCCTGGGCACATTTTTAACTGAGTAGGCCCAATAGCGCAAAAGGTAGCACACACACAAGGGGACGTACAGGGAGAAAATTGATGGGAGGCACTCGTGAAGACGCCACTCGAGTTGCAGCCCTGCGTGTAATTACCGTCTGCACTGAAAATGTGAAAAGGTCCTTTCCAAACTTTGAAACAACTTAACTTGAGGAGCTCTAGAGGGAGCTGATCTATTTATGTATATATATATATATTTTTTTTTTTTTAAAGACATCTCAGACTTCAACTGTGCTATTAACCAGAGTGATGATTCATTCATGCTCATACAGTAATAATGATCCTCAGATTTATAAATGTACAGTAGTGTCAGATCTTAATCTGAAGGAAACACGCGTTATTTGATTTTCTTTGAGACTGTTCTTTCCTGTACAAGTGATTCACATGCTGTAACCCTCATAGTACATGTGTGTAACACATGTCAGAACTTAAAAAGTAATGGCTTTTGCTGATGAAAGACTTTAAACTATTTCCCTCAAAAACATGTTTAAAATATATTAAGCATGCAAATATAAATATGGGCCTGAATGCGCATATATTCCTCCCTACCCCTAAGCTTCCCTGGTGGCTCAGAGGTTAAAGCGTCTGCCTCCAATGCGGGAGACCTGGGTTCGATCCCTGGGTCGGGAAGATCCTCTGGAGAAGGAAATGGCAACCCACTCCAGCATACTTGCCTGGAGAATCCCATGGACGGAGGAGCCTGGTAGGCTACAGTCCATGGGGTCGCAAAGAGTCGGACACGACTGAGCGACTTCACCTACCTACCTACCTACCTACCCCTAAGCCACACTGGCTCTTTCAGGAGGTCCCCTTGGACTTTAGAATATAAGACATATTTATTCAGAGTGCCGTGGCTGCTGGGTCACACATATGGGAGAATAAACTTATTTATTTCACCTTCAAGTTAGGGTGAAGACAACCCAATTCAGAGTTCATTTCTTCTTCAGATGGGGAGTATTGAATCTAGTACTGACTTGGATTTATAACTTCCAAAATCCAAGACCCTGGAGGAGTGCCGTGGCTGCTGGGTCACACATATGGGAGAATAAACTTATTTATTTCACCTTCAAGTTAGGGTGAAGACAACCCAATTCAGAGTTCATTTCTTCTTCAGATGGGGAGTATTGAATCTAGTACTGACTTGGATTTATAACTTCCAAAATCCAAGATCCTGGAGGAGAGACATGAAACTGCTCCCACAGATTTCATGTCGGAGCATCCTTATAATGTCAACATTTCCCTGCCTTCAAAAACGTATCTTCTAGGCTAAGACAAGGAGAGCAACTTTTTCATTTAAGTTAGGAAAAATAATAGACTCTTTAAGTTTTCTTTTGCTAAAAGTAGTCCACGATGGAGTTCTGGAAGAAATGAAACCCACGGAAAAGTGAACAGTTTGTAGGTACAGAAAGGGAATTAAGGAACTTTCAGGGTGACATGAAGTATTTGGATTGGGCCAGGTACTTGTGGAGGTAGTAGGCAGGTATCTCACTGGAGGGCCTTGGAGAGAGCATAGTGAGGGAAGTTAGGTGGGCAGAAAAGGCCTACCTGATTCCTGGGGAGAGCTGGTAGGAGCCCTGTGAAAGGACCGTGTGCGAATGGAGGGGGCAAAGGTTGCTGCTGCTGAGTCTGGCCCTCCCATGCCCCCTTCTGGTGCTCTGGTCTCCATCTAACCAAACACTCCTACACTCAGGAAGCTGTCTTATCTTGTTACACTTACTTACTGTTTAAAATCTTACTCTTAACTCTGGAAGAAAAAAAAAATAATCGGTATTTTTTGCTCTGAATTTCAAGCACATGGAAAATTTTAATAATAAATTAAGCCTGGATACAAATGGTATATGTTTTTACTGTTCAAACTACTTGGTATTTACTGGGTTAATCTTGTCAGACTGGTAACATGCAATCCAGTGAAGGAAAGTACAGATTAACTGTGTATAAGCCAAGGTGAAAGAACATTATAAAAAAAAAAAAAAAAAAATAGAATAAATGGAACAAATAGAATTAAGGGGAAGCAAAAATATCAGATGACAGCATCAAATATTTTGTACTAATTCTCAAATCATCAATATGATTTATAGAAATATTCAGGTTCCTTATTATCCTAGACAGCAACCCACTCTAGTATTCATGCCTGGAAAATCCCATGGACCGAGGAGCCTGGTGGGCTACAATCCATGGGGTCGCAGAGTCAGATCTGAGTGACTGAAGTCACGACTGAGTGACTCTGTGTGTAATACTTTTTAGTGTTATTGATAGTCTAATATTGCTCATGGCTGATTTCTCTCTGAGCATCATTTTTAGAATTTCAATTTTCTTTACTGATTTGGATTTGATTTTTTTAAACCATTTTTTTTAACTATCCAAGTCAATGAAAAAGGAATTAATCAAGTGAGTTTATTTATGTAAGAATATAACAATACATTACTGAGAAATAGACCCATGTGACCCAAATGAAAGAACAGAAGACATGAAGTCATGGTCAGGTGAGAGTTGTGTCATTTTACGTGGCCCCAGACACAGAGTCATGTCTGTGTGGCCGTTAACCAGTTTCTCAGCTTCAGTTTTCTCCTCCCAAATGGGGAAAATGATACAAATTATACAGTTATTTCACTACTGTTTCAGAATGAAGTAAAAGTATTCATTTTGAAATTTATGAAGTGCTACTTAGAAATATTATACACACAAATAAAAGCAATATTTTAATTGTAACTTTGCCACATGTAACCTAATATGCCATGAACTTTAGGATAATATGTCTGGGTTATCAATTTTTTTTTACTTTTATTGAACTTTTGATACTACACTGCCATCAGTCAATTCAGTCACTCAGTCGTGTCTGATTCTTTGCAACCCCATGAACCACAGCATGCCAGGCCTCCCTGTCCATCACCAGCTGCCGGAGTTTACTCAAACTCATGTCCATTGAGTCGGTGATGCCATCCAGCCATCTCATCCTCTGTCATCCCCTTCTCCTCCTGCCTTCAATCTTTCCCAGCATCAGGGTCTTTTCAAATGAGTCAGTTCTTTCTGTCAGGTGGCCAAAGTATTGGAGTTTCAGCTTCAGCATCAGTCCTTCCAATGAATATTCAGGACTGATTTCCTTTTGGATGGACTGGTTTTATCACCTTGCACTCCAAGGAACTCTCAAGAGTTCTCCAACACCACAGTTCAAAAGCATCAATTCTTTGACGCTCAACTTTCTTTATAGTCCAACTCTCACATCCATACACAACTACTGGAAAAACCATAGCTTTGACTTTATGGCTGCAGTCACCATCTGCAGTGATTTTGGAGCCCCCAAAAATAAAGTCTCTCACTGTTTCCATTGTTTCTCCAACTATTTGCCATGAAGTGATGGGACCGGATGCCATGATCTTTGTTTTCTGACTGTTGAGTTTTAAGCCAACTTTTTCACTCTCCTCTTTCACTTTCATCAAGAGGCTCTTTAGTTCTTCACTTTCTGCCATGGTGTCATCTGCGTATCTGAGGTTATTGACATTTCTCCCAGCAGTCTTGATTCCAGCTTGTGCTTCATCCAGCCCAGCGTTTCTCATGATATACTCTGCATAGAAGTTAAATAAGCAGAGTGACAGTATACAGCCTTGACATACTCCTTTTCCTATTTGGAACCAGTCTGTTGTTCCATGTCCAGTTCTGTTGCTTCTTGACCTGCATACAGATTTCTCAAGAGGCAGGTCAGGTGGTCTGGTATTCCCATCTCTTAAAGAATTTTCCCAAGTTTGTTGTGATCCACACAAAGGCTTTGGCATAGTCAATAAAATAGAAGTAGATGTTTTTCTGGAACTCTCTTGCTTTTTTGATGATCTAGCGGATGTTGGCAATTTGAACTCTGGTTCCTCTGCCTTTTCTAAACCCAGCTTGAACATCTGGAAATTCATGGTTCACATACTGTTGAACTATACTGCCATACTTAAGACATTATAACAACGACAACAAAAAAAATAATGGCATCTTTCTTCTTTCAAATATTGGCATTGGGCTTATGAGCTCTTACCATTTTTAGAAATTAAGATCCGTTTGAGCATCTAGTGAAAGTTGAGCACCTCTCCCAGAAAAATATTCATGTCACATACAGATAGAATTTTGCAGAGAATTTCAAACATGTCCTTATCCCTGGATCCTCATAAAAAGCACATCTTCAGCTTAAATTGACACAGAGTAGGACTTTGGTCACTTGGCTTCTTTCCTTTCAGATTTCTGAGTTTTCCACAGCATCACAGTCTTCTGTTATGGACTGTTAAAGAAGTTGCCTTCCTCCTCGTCTATGCCTCCACCCTTTCCTTGCTTTAGCTATGTTGCTTCCAAGGTCTGTCTCTTACACAGTCTTGGTTCCTGTGTTCAGTCTCCCCCCAGCCAGCACTGCCGTTCTCCAGCATTTTCCATCAGTGCTCATTCCCAGTGAGGGAGCGAATGGGGGCTAGAAACTGCCCCAACAAATGCAAGATGCAGAGACTTTGGACCGAAATGGCAGCTGCAAGTAGGTCAGCACTGCCCGTTGCAGCAAGGCCAGCACAGAGGAGAATCATCAGGAAAACTAAACTGTTAAGATTTTCACCGATTTACAAATCTCCTAATCCTTTACAGTCAAATATTTGAAAATTTTTGTGACTGAGTTCATTTGTAAACAGCTCTTGTTTCAGAGCCTCTGGAATCTGACCATTCCCCTCCTCTAGTAATATAATATGAAAGTGCTTTTTAAACTGTAAAGAACTAAAACAGTATAAGGGAGGATCATGCTGGATTATAATGTGATTTGATGAGATGTGAAGAAAAGTTATACATCATCACCTCCCTTTGTGTGAAATGTCAGCCAGATGAACAAACAGACCAAAGCCTGTCTCTTATACACATCTAGATGTGTATAAGAGACAGACATGAAACTGCTCCCACAGATTTCATGTCGGAGCATCCTTATAATGTCAACATTTCCCTGCCTTCAAAAACGTATCTTCTAGGCTAAGACAAGGAGAGCNCCCCCCCCCCGCCCCCTGCCCCGCCCTGCCCCTGGTACTTAATCTATCAACTGTATATTTTTCCAGGTTTGTAAAATTTTAATCCCCAGATCTTCTACTTTTGCACTAAATCCTCAGCCTTTTCAACTCTTAACTGTATATCATTTCACAAATGGCCCTCGATATCTAGTGTCTTCAGTCACTACCACCTTTAATTTAAGTCAGCATGTGTTAACAACAACCAAAAGAAAATTGAGCACAAATATTTTTGAATGCAGACATATTCTTAGAATACCAGGAGACCACAGTGTTCTTATTTGGTAACTTCAGCAACAATCGTTCTCCATGTCTAAAAATGTTCCTGTTTAGAAAATGAGAATAAGGACATATAAGTTCTTCAAGAGCCAGGTGGATTCACTGTTGTGGAACTAGGGGTTTTATTAGCTGATGTTGGTTTAAATTTCTGTATTCCAGTGCCATTCTGAGAATCTTATTCTGAGAATTGGAGTATTATTTTATTTAAAATATTATTGGTATTGCCAGGTGAATGTTGCAGTAATATTATCATGTTGATAACCAGCATTGATTTTAAGATTTGCACATTACATAAGCAGAAACCACAAGACACAAAGATTTAAGGTGCAGAAATGCTGCTGAGGCGGCAGTAACAGTGAATTAGATTCCCATTATGTCCTGTTCAGTGAAAGGGGATCTGCATATGTAGAGTTTAAAGGAATTTAAGAGAGAGAGAGAGAGATTTTTAATTCAAAATGCCAACAGGCATCATTTGGTATTAGAAGCATGGCTTGCACTGTTTTCTGTGTGAGCTTTCATCACCGTTCAGAATTCTTTCTTTTTTAATGCAGTGATTTATTTTTATAGACAATAAATTAATAGCACATGATAGAGAAATTGCTCTTTTTTAGAGGGAGAAAAGCCATTTGATGCAAAGAAAGAGTGAGAGCATGGCTATGAAATTTGAGGCTATTAGATATTGTATTTTAACTAATTTTTTATTAAGCTTTCTTATGTTTGTTGTGTCAAATTAGAGTTACTAGTGTTAGCTGAGTTAGAATGTTTTTGATTCTTTTAATCTAGAACGATTATTAAATATTTCTCAGGTTTTTTTATCTTGCAGACCTCTGATAATTTCTTCAAACCAAGTGGCTCTTTTTAAAGCTTTAGAACCATTTAATTTTATAGAAACAACATTCTATTAAAAAAAGTTAAAGTATAATCATTTTTATGCATAAAGAAACACATTAGAAAACAAAATGACATTGATAATACGAAGAGAAAGATCTTTGTGGGCATTTAAAACACCAAGGAATTATGAGGCCATGGTGAAGAACTGGCTAGTTAAAATGGGGAAATCAAAGCAAGATATCTTTCTTTACTAATGTACCATCTACTGAAAATTAGCAAAAGTTGGTCCTGAGTTGCTAAGAGTGAACCCCTGGTACTGACTTCCCTGAAGCACTGAAATAGGAAGTGGTGGAAGAAACTTGTAATAGAAGCCCTCAGGGATTCCTCCTCTGTTCCCCTGTGATCCCTTTAATCCTTGAATTGTCAAACCACATGGAAAATAATAGAGCTGTGTAGTTCTAAGTCTTAAGTGGTATTATCCTTTAAAAATATATATATTACATCTTTTCACATCTCTGAACAAGAACAGGGCATGTGTTCAGCATAGAAAAGAATAGCTTTGAGCAAGAAATGCATATTGCTTTTTCATTTTTAATATTATTACTACCTATGACTAAGTTTGTACCCAGTAGGGAAAACAATTATGGCCAATATTTTATTTTCCTTTTTAAAAACAGATGATTCAGCGAGAAGCAGATGTGAAAAGTAAGGTGACTGCTGTGGCGCTGACAGACTCTGCTCACAACGTGTGGCATCAAGAAGCTGGCAAAACGATTCGAGAATGGATGAGAGAGGCGAGATGATTTTTTTTTTTTT
>SJYT01022873.1:407433-427821 GCA_006410635.1 Cephalophus harveyi
GTCTCTTATACACATCTCACCCCCTTTTTTTTTTTTTTGCTTTCTATGGAATATATGTATGCATATAACAGATAGTAGGAACTTTGACTGAATAAGGTCATGATCTGTTAGGTTATTATTCCCCAGTATTTGCTTTTCCCATCAGCTATGTATCATTGATACTGTTTAATTATAAGAAAGAAGGTCAGTATATACCTCTCTTAAATGGATGGCTCACTGCTGCCAGTAGGGGGAGAAGTAAAAAGCTGAAATAGTGCTTGGCAGACCCTTGAGCTAGGAGAAACCCAGGGGCTAGTCATGGTCCACCTTAGGCTAAGAAAGCTTTTCATACTTCCAAAGGGCTTGTGAATCTGAGAGTGTACAAGGACCTATTCCAGGCGGTTCAGACAGTAAAGAATCTGCGTGCAATACAGGAGACCCAGATTTGATCCCTGGGTCGGGAAGATCTCCTGGAGAAGGGAATGGTTACCCACTCTAGTATTCTGGACTGGAGAATTCCATGGACAGCCCGTGGGGTCGCAAAGAGTCAGACATGGCTGAGCAACTAACACTTTCACACTTTCATTGAACATGGTCCCAGTTTTTAAACACCTTTCAGCTCACCATTTCCTTGATTCCTATTGCAGATATATAGCTGAAATTTCTTTTTTATTTATATTTACCTTCCTGATATTATAAGAAGTAAACATCAGCCATACCATGCTTTAGCAATTATTTAATCAAATCAATACATATATTTATATGAATGAGCTGGTTGACCTTCCTGATTTTCTTCCAGTTTTGTTTTTTTTTTTTTTTAAGAGAATACCCAGGTATTTATTCAGCTGACCTCTCACCATAGGGACAGTGAATAACTTATACCAGTTCTCGTGGTATACTATAAGGATCAGAGAGATAATGTTTAAAAAGAGTTTTGAACAAACAGAAGGTCTAAGGTATGTAATCCCTTAGTAGTGTTGCCATATCACCAATCTCTTTTCACTGTCATTATCCTCCATTAGAAAAAGTGCTTTCATCATGCAAAAGTCCAAAATATTTTTACTCCACCTCTCACAATAAACATATAAAGGTGGGATTTTTTTTTAATCTATTCTAACACCCAGGTGTTTTCTGACCACATTGCTTATTGCATTTCCTCCTTTCATAGTTTAGCTACATCCTTTATTGTCATTTCCAAGGACCTAAATTCTCTTAAGAGAAATTTAGTATGTTTTATGACAATTACTTTTTATCCATCCAAATGTATATATATAACCAGCTCCTAGTATTATATAACTAGTAAAGTTTATAATGTTGGTACCTTTTCCCACACACATAACCAATATAGAATGTAGTACTTACCCCAAACTAGAAACATCCCATTTATCATTTTTTTAATTGTGAGGTCTTCATATTCCAGGTGAGACATATAAAAAGAATTTATCTAGATTTATTTTTAAAGTATTTCTAACTATTCCTTGGAAGAAAAGTTATGACCAACCTAGAGAGCATAATCAAAAGCAGAGACATTACTTTGCTGACAAAGGTCCATCTAGTCAAGGCTATGGTTTTTCCAGTGGTCATGTATGGATGTGAGAGTTGGACTGTGAAGAAAGCTGAGCGCAGAAGAAGTGATGCTTTTGAACTGTGGTGCTGGAGAAGACTCTTGAGAGTCCCTTGGACTGCAAGGAGATCCAACCAATCCATTCTGAAGGAGATCAGCCCTGGGATTTCTTTGGAAGGAATGATGCTAAAGCTGAAACTCCAGTACTTTGGCTACCTTATGCGAAGAGTTGACTCATTGGAAAAGACTCTGATGCTGGGAGGGATTGGGGGCAGGAGGAGAAGGGGACGACCGAGGATGAGATGGCTGGATGGCATCACTGACTTGATGGACGTGAGTCTGAGTGAACTCCGGGAGATGGTGATGGACAGGGAGGCCTGGCGTGCTGCAATTCATGGGGTCGCAAAGAGTCGGACACAACTGAGCGACTGAACTGAACTAAGACTAAATTAGCCATCCCCTTCAAAAGTCAGAATATATTGATCTGTGTGTTTTTTTCATCCAACTGAAATAGGCAGTAGCTGAATTCATCTTAATTTAATCAAAGAAGAGATAGAAAGTAACCAAAGGGACTTCTTCCCTTGGGCTCCAGGCTGTAAGGCTGAGTGGGCAAAGGTGAGCCCACTTAGCATAAGGAAGACATTATGCTAAAGGAAATAAGCTAGACACAGAAGGAAAAGTACTACATGGTCTCACTTACATGTGGAATCTAAAAGAGTTGAATGCACAGAAGCAGAGACGAGGGTTGTGGTTCCTAATGTCAGGAAGGTGGGGGAAACAGGGAGATGTTGGTCAAGGATTGCAGGGGTGTAGAATGCACAAGTCCAGAGACCTAATATACAGCATTTTGAATACTGGAAATTTGCTAAAAGGATAGATTTCAGGTTCTCTCACTACACACTAAAAAATGCTAGCTGTGTAATCGAGAACATGTTAATTGGCTTGATTACAGTTATCATTTCATTGTGTATGTGTATATTAAATCATCATGTTGTACAACTTAAATATATATTTTTTAAAAAAAAAAAAAAAAAAGGCTGAGTGGGCGAATGTCATTTCCTGACATATCCCTGGTCTCTGAAAGTCTGCTGCCAAGCCAGATGTGTGGTTCTATGTAGCAATCAGGAGCCCTCACCCATCACCATTCAGTTATGAGCATCTGTCCTGGAAATATAACCTGATGAATAATAGTTCTTATCCAAGAACACAACACTTTCCGTATTAAAGAGCAGCCTATAGACACTGATGATTTACAACTCATAACAACGAGTAAAAATCTACACTCAACCGGGGCAACAAGCATTTCCAAATACTTCCAAATACCTTGCACAGGAATACCCACTACCTGCTTCTCTCTTTAAACTTCATACATTAAGGTATAACCTTTTTATAAAAATTTTCAATTCACTTGATATCTACACTGATATTGTCAGCCCTTGATTTAAATGTCAGTGTCACTCAGCCCTGTGACCTATAGGCACTTCTAAGTTTATATGAATAACCCCAAAATTTTGGATTTCACAAAGAAGACAGTGTACAGCCACAAAAACCTGTAAAGTCATAATTTCATAGTAAAAGACTTTTAAATGGAAAATACTTAACTTGCAGACATCACTATATTGCCTCTTTTTTCTCTTTATCCCTCAGACCCAGAGAAACTGTAGTTACAGGCCCCATCTCAGCCTGCTGGCTCTGGCCAGAGGCTCCTTTCTCTCTGCTGGTTGGTTGGAACGGGGCCGGGCTGCATCTGAGGCTCAAGCGTGGCTCTGCTGGGATCTCTAGTCCAGCATGTCTTGTCCACTCAGAACAACTGAGAATGCGATTGCTGGGGTCTGGGAACGCCTGCAGCATGATTCGAGTTTAGTAGGGCTTTCTTGATGGGCTACTTCTAATTATCATCCAAGACACTTCACTAGTGTTCATCTCAACTGAAGAACTGGGATAAGGTTCAAACGGAGCATTGAGAAGTGGGGTAGAATAAGCATTAGAAAAACAGTGAAAAGAGATTTGGTTTCTAAACTAGAGAAACATGTCTCGGAATAGAGAACTGCATTTGATAAGATGGGATTTCAGATAGACTGAGTTCATGCGTCATGGCTGCATGACTTTCCCATGCTTCCTTCCCTTCATGTACTTCCCAGTTTGCTTACATTATTTTATTTCATTATACTCCATCATATGGCAAACATATTTCTAGCTGGCTTTGTCCTTTTCTCTATATGCTTTTCCCAGTGGTGTAAAAATGTCACACAAACATGAACACACCACACATGTACGTCAACTTATGGTATCAGACCTTTACAATCCTGTACCCGTACTTTGTCATTGCAGAGAACTTTGGACATATTTACTTTAACTGTAGGGTGTTTATTTTCTATCCTGATTTTATGAGAAATCAAAACCTAAACATTTGCCTAGATAAAAACTGAAATTTCAGAATCATAAAATGGTAACCTGTATTTTGCTTTAAATATTTTGAGTTTAAAGGTGACCTGGATAAAATCCATTTTGTGGATTTTAAAGTCAATGATAGCAAGTTAGAAAATGATTAATCAACTGTATACTATAATGTACCGTTAATAATATTAGTACTGAAAATATCCTATAATACTTACATACACGAAGTGTAAGTGAACAGTATTAAGACTGACATATCACCTGGGTTATAGCTGACTTTCATCAGATTTGGAGGCACCTCTAGGATGAATAATAATTAAAATATATACTTAATCGCTGCCTGTCGGTAGAGCTAATTGCTGTCATTGCAAAGACTAAATTGTTTAAGAATTAAGAAAAAGAGAGGAAAAAGAAAGTCATTCTTCAATGAAGCTATCTTCCAGTATCACTTCAAGCCTATTTTCCGTACCTATAGAAGTCATGATTTTTTAATTTATTAGGGGTTGTGATGAATGATAAAACAAATCATCCATTTACATATCTTGACACTGCTTTGGAGAATACTTATTTCTTACAAGCAAGTGTCACATTGTATATAAAAGCTGGCTAATTGTGTGCTAATCTTCTGCATTATCTAGAACTCTCTGATGTGGTATTCTATCAATAGTAATATTAATTTTACTTATTTCAAACATATGAAATATCTTCTAAATCCCTATTTCTTTTATAATTTCTTATCCCTTACATTGTATAATTTTGCATTCAGCTGCTAATTAAGATTAGGAGTGCAAATTATAGAATACATATCCACTTTAAACCATCAAGCTTTTGTAATACATGCAAATGGTAATATTTTATCCATTTTAAGTATAAAAAGAAAGAAAACATTTAAGAACATTACTAGATGTTGTGCTTGATTTCATGTTTTTTTTTTCCACGCAGTTCAGTTGTTTCATTGATCTACTGTTTCTTACAAAAATCTGCCATGCTTTGTGAACTTCACTTTCTAATCTCATACAGCAACCCTTCCTTTATGTTATTCCTGCTCTCCCTGGTCCCAGAACAGTAGGGTTGCCTTGACAAATCTATTCAAAAGCCATTCCTCGGCCTTTATTGGTGGGGACTGGGGCCTTTGAAATTCTCTCCTCACTGCAACACAGCTGACATCTTCTTCCAGACAGAATGAATTAAGGAAATACAATAAGACACTTGATCTACCAGTCAAGGATCTTTCCACAGTGAGGACGGATTCCATGGTGCACAACCAGGACAGCAAGCATCTAAACATACACAATACATGCTTGTTTACGAGAATAGCAATCAGCGATTTTTCTGACATGATTGATAGGATGATTTCTTTTAAAATAAAATCCGCCTGGAAATTCGTTGTGTGTATGTGTGTGTTGGAAATTTTTTTAAAGCCATATAAGGTTAATCACATTTTTTAAGCCATACTTCAAATGTTGTTGTTGTGTGCATGCGTGCTTAGTCATATCCGACTCTTTGCGACCCCGTGGATTATAAACCGCCAGACTCCTCTTTTCGTGGAAGTTTCCAGGCAAAGATACTGGAGTGGATTGCCATTTCCTTCTCCAGGAATCTTCCCGACCCAGGGATTGAATCTCTGTCTCCTGCATTGGCAGGCAGAATCTTTACCACTGTGCCACCTGGGAAGCCCCCAGACTTCAAATATACACTTAAAATGTAGAGAAGGAGTGTAGATTATTTCTATATCATTTAAGTTGTAAACCATCATCTTAGAGGTTTGTCTTTAATACTGAAGGTCTTGTGTCCTCAGACACAGCGCTACAGTTCACCAGATTGTGTTTCTTTTGATCTGTTTGATACAGCCTTCACTGAACCAAGTTGAAGTAAAAATTAAAATATTTTATATTTATATGGGCCATTTTGAGGATTAGTTGCAAAATGTCTTTCCTCTAGTATTACAGAGACAAAGAATATAGTTTTAAAATAATGCTGTTTGTTACATGTTCAAATTAATATTTATTTTCATCTAAAAACTAAAACTAGACACCCTTTTCCATTTCCTTCAAGTAAAATATTAGACTTCTTTTATAAGTATATTGCATCATGGTTCACAATTTTATATTTATATGGGCCATTTTGAGGATTAGTTGCAAAATGTCTTTCCTCTAGTATTACAGAGACAAAGAATATAGTTTTAAAATAATGCTGTTTGTTACATGTTCAAATTAATATTTATTTTCATCTAAAAACTAAAACTAGACACCCTTTTCCATTTCCTTCAAGTAAAATATTAGACTTCTTTTATAAGTATATTGCATCATGGTTCACAGAAGGTTACGTGTCTTCTTGATATCAGGACAGATAATTTGCTAAATTGTAGAAGATAAACTTTTTTCCACAGTCATCTTACTCATGAATAATTACTGACTGTTTACATAAGAAGATTTCTTACAGTATATAGAGATAGAGTATAATTATAATGGTTGATTGTATTGGATAGATTAATCTCTACAGCCTAACAAGTTGGTCTTGCCTTAAATTGTGTTTCAACAGAACACTGTCTCTATCTCATTGCAGAACTGCTGTAACTGGGTCTCTAGCTCAGAACCGTTAGACACATCAGTGGAGTCCATGCTGCCTGACTGTCCCCGAGTCTCAGCAGGTATGTCTTTGATGAGAGATGTATAGAATGCTTTTAAGGTGAAAAAATACGCTAATGAAATGTGGTATTCTATTTTGTGAATTAAGCATGTTGTTCTGCCTTGAATCTGAATGAATTACTGGTAACATATGGCATGGGGTGGACCCACTACCAAAAATGCTTGAAGTGGTTGAAGATGCTTCCCAACAAACTCAGTGGAGAAGAACAGATGCGAACAACTTGAGAGTAATATAGGCAGTTGCTGTTGAAGCTTAGGGAGACAGGTTATACAATTAAAACTTAATGAAGACAAGGACTGGATAGCCATATAGGATCTCAGGAGTATTTGTCTCTGATTAATTACCAACTCAGTAATCCAGTAGGAAGTCAAGACCGTGAGTTCAGAGAAGAGAGATTGCTATGGCCTAGAGTCCACAGACATTTTTCATGTAAAAGCTTTTGGTTGGACCTGTTGTTTTAGATGGGACTTGGATTACAGGAAGATGTGCAGGTTGATACTCTGGACAAAAGAAAACACCAATGAAGGAGGAAGGACTGGATGAATCAGAAGATGTCCATTTCATGGGGAACTATGAACAGGCAAGACCAGCCTGTCCACTGAAAGAACAGAGGTGGTGGGCTGAGCACCTGAGGAAGCAAGTGGGCTCCAGACAGTTTAATGCTGGTGTTGACTTCCAGCCTGAAAGATTTGTACTTCAGTCCCTCATCGCTAGGTCAGAAGAAAGAGTGACATTTTTCATTGCTTTCTGGTTTGGGCTTTCACGGTTTTCATGATAAACACGAAGTGAGCAGTAGTGTCTGATTATGATACAGAACAGAAACGGGTTTCCTGGTCATAGGTGCCAGAGAATGAGCAGAAGTTTTGAACATGTTGTTGTTTAGTCGCTAAGTCATGTCCGACTCTTTGCAACCCCATGAACTGCAGCAAACCAGGCTTCCCTGTCCTTCACTGTCTCCCAGAGTTAGCTCCAAATGATGTCCCTTGAGTCAGTGATGCTGTCTAACCATCTAATCCTCTGCCGCCCTCTTCTCCTCTTGAACATGAACTGCTCCATTTAACAACTATAGGAGATAGCTAATCACAAAGTACTTAAAAGTTGCATACATGTTTATGTATTTGAAGGAAATAATTTGGAGAACAGTTCAGCTACTAGGTAAAGAACTCTTATAATAACTAAAGTTTATCATCATTCATACCTAAACTTGAACTTAATAGTGAAACTTATTACTGTAACTAAACTTTTCAGGTCTATCATTCAGGGTTCATGTGTGTGTGTGTGTGTGTGTGTGTGTGTGTGTGTGTGTGCATGTGTGCATTAATTGCAGTATATTCTCTTTATTATCAGTGGTTATGTTTTGTGAAGTCTCTGAGAACACTGAATCAGTGAATCATTACTCCTAAAGAAAATGCAGGATTAGGTTTGGAAGCTTCTGGTCACATTTTCATCAACCGATCAATGTATATAACTTTGTTTTATGAGTGTTTCTGTTTGAAGATGCCTTATTTAATACATAGTTGACTCACTAACATTGAACTCACAGTCCACGGCACTAACTCATGCCCGAATAGGACTTACTTTCTCCATAAGATACATCACTGTCTTAACACTTCAGCATGATACTTGGACACCATTTCAGAGAAGAAAACCATCAACAAAAACACAGCAGTGTGAAAAACAGGGCACTAAATAGTCTGCACAAAGGATAATTGTTTACAGCACAAAACTGGGTCAAGAATTCAGAGCATGACCTTGTTTGACCTTAGTTAGGGATGTGCCTGTTGAGCAACTCAGATTTTTTTTTTTACCACGTTCCACATGTGCACGTCCACAAATAACAAAACACCATGAGTACTGATTACAAATAAATTTTAATAAGTAGGTGAATTCAGAAATACGGAATCCACAAATAATGAGGATAGACTGTAGATAGTAAAGGATGTGTTATAGAGGTTTGACCTAGGACTGGATCAGATCTGACTGAGCAGTATCTAGAAGAATGTCGACTTTAATTGTGATGCTGGAGCTGAGTCTACAGAGCAGACAGTTGTTAGGGAAGATGTTATATAAAGGGGTGAAGAGCAAGAATGAGCTGGAACCCATAACCATGAGCTGGAGCCCACGGGACGGACTTCAGTCTGTGCCAGTTCTTGGGGCTTCTGTCCTTGGTGTTGTGGGTTCCTGAAGAAGCCAGTGCCCTTCGTCATGACGCTAACCGCTGCCTTGTGCCACCAAGTGAGCCAGCAGATAAACAGTGTGCGTGAGCTTGAAATGGCTGCTGCTTCACTTTAAGCCCCCAGATTTCCAACATAAGTCTCCCTTTTGTACCAGCCTAAGCAGAGACATACAGTTTGAAAAGGAATTCTGGGAATTGTAGTTCAACCAAGCCAAAGTGCCTCACTGCAGAACCTCCACAGTTCCCCCCTTGTCTACTTGGCACTCACATACATCTCCTTAAACCAGACCCTCTCCAAACAAAGACATTAAAGTAGTGTTGCTTCCACCTAACATGATACAACTGTCCTGTGTACAACTGAATACACACTAAAAGAGAGGATATAATGCCCCTTTTTTGTCCTTGAATGATGTTCATTCTTCTCATCTTTGATATCCTATAATTCAATAATGAGAGATAAAGCTAATTACTATTAACACGTCTTACATGTGATAAAGAATAAGAGAGAAGAAAACAAAAAATATTTCCTATATGTATTCATATCAAAATAGGGAGGAAATGCTCATAACCATTACATTCTTCATTTTTTGCAACTGGTCGTGTAGCAGGTGTGTATAACTACTTCATTCCATATACTCTTTGCTTTTAGCAGGCACCTCAGCTGGTCATGATTCCTTGCCCGATGGGATGCCCCGTGTTCCTGAAGGGTTTGAGCCATTAGCAGTTCTGCAGAAGTTACATTACTGTATTTTTCTGTTGACATTAATCACAGACAGTATTCAATATTAACAGGTGTCCTAGAGGACTTCCCTCATCACAGACATACTCCTATTTACTGCCGTTGTATAGCAGCAACTCAGTTTTTCCTTAGTAATCAGGATTAGTCACCCTCGCCCGTCTGGTAGCACTCTCCATTGCTTGTTCATCCAGTGGTATAAGATAGCAGTTTCACTTTCAGTTCAGTGGAGTCACTGTTGTGATACCTTATGGAAGCGTTCCTCCCTAAGCAACCTTTAGACCAAGGGCCTACAGTCGTGGGAATGGGAAGCAATAGCTTTGCTAGTAGACACCAAGGGTAATGAGGAGAGAAGAGGAGCCAGCCCCAGTTCTACTCCTCATTCCTAGATACGATATCAGAAACATCACAGGGCCTGTAACTGAGTGTTCAAAAAGTCACCCCACCATTCTCTCCAGCCCGCTGCTTAAGGATAATGGGGAACGTGGTAGGACCCGTGACTGCTGGCACACCTCAGGCCCTTTCTCATCCTCTTGCCTGCTCCCCCTGACGGAACCCAGCTGCCACATTGTGAGCGCTCACACAGAGGCCCACATGGCATGGAATCCGTGTCTCTGGCCGAGAGCCAGCGTGGATCTAAAGTCTGCCATCAGCCACGTGAGTGACCCTGGAAGAGGATCCGAGCCTTGAGATGACACCAGCCTCAGCCAGCATCTCACTGTGGCCTTGTGAGAAACCCAGAGCCAGCCGTCCACCTAAGGCACCCTCAGATCCAGGCCCAGCACACACTGGGACTGATAAAGTGTTATCATCATAAGCTGCAAATTTGGGGGGTACTTTGTTCCACAGCAGTAGGTGGCACAACAGGCTTAACTTCAAATCTCCTGGTCGTTTAAGCCTAAGTGGAAAGAAAACGCAACTTTTTTTGAGCTTCAAGCTTTGCTTCTCTGATACATTAGGGTTTAAGAGCAACTCTTTCAAAAAAGGCACTCTAAAGCTCTGTGAAGACAATTCATTCCAACCCCTGCTCCTCCACTACCTCATTAGACTTTGCTGTACAGTTTACCAGAGATAGACTTCCTCTTTATCACGCTCATTTGATCTTATACTAAGTCGTCAGCTCTTGTCTGAGCTTATACTTAAGCTTATACTATTCAGCTCTTCTCTGATCAAATTTTTCTTAGAGCTTGCTGCTTTCCATAACTTTCTATTTCTTGTGGGTTTTTATTCCAACAAATGTGACTTAAATCAGAAGGCGATTTCACATGCACTCCGCAGCATTTACAGTTATTGCCCACTTTTTGAAAGCTTCCTTTATGCCTCTTCACTTTTACAAAAGACTTGTGTTAGTACCTGTTTTCAGTAAAAGAAAGAAAGCTAAAGAGGATTTTTGCTTTTGGGAAGAAAGGCGAAAGCAAAAAAATAGCATACAGCATTTGTTTTCAGGGAGCCATCATGGAGGCAGCAAGCATCCTGAGCCTCGAGAGTGGGACCACCAAGGTCCTTCCCTGGGAACCACACTCCAACCCCAGCATCACGTTGCCATAGTTGTGAACTGTGCCTGTGAGCATCTGTGCCTTATCTCGAATTATTTTGAGGCACCCATTAGCAAAATGGGCCCTAAGGTAGTCGCATCTTCACGTTATATCGTTTGGACTTATGAAAGTTTTCACGGGAGTTACCCTACTTTCAGAGAGTTGGAAGCACCTGTATCCATTTATTCCTCAAATTCACTGAGCACTCATGTTCCAGGTACTGCTCTGGAAGCTGGGGACATAGCAGTGTCTCCAGCTATGCAGATAGTATAATATCCTGACATAGCCGATAGTATGATGACTATCTTCCCCCGCCCCCACCGCCCCCTGCAAAAAGTGTTTTTTAAAAAAACTGTCTCCAGGCCCGCTGCTGCTTTTGAACCTGGCATAAACACTGCATGGGTGCTCAGTCGCTCAGTCATGTCTGACACTTTGTGACTGCATGGACTGCAGTCCACCAGGCTCCTCTGTCCATGGGATTCTCCAGACAAGAATACTAGAGGGGGTTGCCATTTCTTCCTCCAGGGATCTTCCCTACCCAGGGACTGAACCCACATCTCCTGCATTGGCAGGCGGATTCCTTACCACTGAGACGTCTGGGAAGTTCAGTTCAGTCACTCAGTTGTGTCCGACTCTTTGTGACCCCATGGACCACAGCACACCAGGCCTCCCTGTCCATCACCAACTCCTGGAGTTTACCCGAACTCATGTCCATTGAGTCAGTGATGCCATCCAACCATCTCATCCTCTGTCATCCTCTTCTCTTCCTGCCCTCAGTCTTTCCCAGCATCAGGGTCTTTTCAAATGAGTCAGTTCTTTGCATCAGGTGGCCAAAGTATTGGAGTTTCAGCCTCAGCATCAGTCCTTCCAGTGAACACCCAGGACTGATCTCCTTTAGGGTGGACTGGTTGGATCTCCTTGCAGTCCAAAGGACTCTCAAGAGTCTTCTCTAACACCACAGTTCAAAAGCATCAATTTTTCAGCACTCAGCTTTCTTCGTAGTCCAACTCTCACATCCATACGTGACTACTGGAAAAACCATAGCCTTGACTAGATGAACCTTTGTTGGCAAAGTAATGTCTGTGCTTTTTAATATGCTGTCTAGGTTGGTCATAACTTTCCTTCCAAGGAGTAAGCGTCTTTTAATTTCATGGCAGCAGTCACCATCTGCAGTGATTTTGGAGCCCAAAAAAATAAAGTCTCACACTGTTTCCACTGTTTCCCCATCCGGGAAGACCAGGCATCAACGTTAGGTTGCATCAAATGAGAGAAGAGTTAGGGCCAATACACCCAGCATTTTCTGTACCCGCTTAGAAAAATTGAACGGGTTTTCTGTCAAGATCAGCAGTTTTACTCAAAGAATCCTTAAAACATGTTGAACATTTTTATGACATGATCAACATTATTATGACATGATAAAGTGGAATTTTAAAGAAGATTAATTTAGTAAGTGAATAAAAGATAGGAGCAAGAAGCCAGCAGCTCTAGACTTGGCAGGGTGTGACAGTAAAGCCAGTGTACGTGGTTGCCGGTGTGAACTGAAGTGGTGGCAGTGGGAACAGAGGGGATAAGAGAGCGATGATTCGGGAAGAATCTGCACTCCTTGATGATAAACAGGTTGAATATGGGAGCTGTGGGGAGGAGAAAGACAATTATAAGCTCCAATGAAAAGTAACTGGGATAATGCAAATGTCATTACCAGAAGTATCAGGAAGCTTGAGGGAGAAATCAGTTACGGGCAAGAAATGATGAAATTGTCTTCAGTCAGTTCAGTTCAGTCGCTCAGTCGTGTCCAGCTCTTTGCGACCCCATGAATCGCAGCACGCCAGGCCTCCCTGTCCATCACCAGCTCCCGGAGTTCACTCAGACTCATGTCCATCGAGTCGGTGATGCCATCCAACCATCTCATCCTCTGTTGTCCCCTTCTCCTCCCGCCCCCAAACCCTCTCAGCATCAAGGTCTTTCCCAATAAGTCAACTCGTTGCATCAGGTGGCCAAAGTATTGGAGTTTCAGCTTCATCATCAGTCCTTCCAATGAACATCCAGGACTGATATCCTTTAGAATGGACTGGTTGGATCTCCTTGCCGTCCAAGGGACTCTCAAGAGTCTTCTCCAACACCACAGTTCAAAAGCATCAATTCTTCGGCACTCAGCTTTCTTCACAATCCAACTCTCACATCCATACATGACCACTGGAAAAACCATAGCCTTGACTAGACGGACCTTTGTTGGCCAAGTCATGTCTCTGCTTTTGAATATGCTGTCTAGGTTGGTCATAACTTTCCTTCCAAGGAGTAAGCGTCTTTTAATTTCATGGCTACAGTCACCATCTGCAGTGATTTTTGAGCCCCCAGAAATAAAGTCTGACACTGTTTCCACTGTTTCCCCATCTATGTCCCCTAAAGTGATAGGACTGGATGCCATGATCTTCGTTTTCTGAATGTTGAGCATTAGGCCAACTTTTTCACTCTCCTCTTTCACTTATGACCTACTTAATTGAGGTAATGATAGTGGAGGTGATGACGGGAAATTCAAGTAGAAATGGCAAATGTTGTTTAAGCACCTTTGAAACACTTGAAATTCTCTGATTAATAATCCTGTTACTGTACTTTAAAATGGTAAGATTATTTGAATTTTCAATGTGTACTGACCACAGGTTAATGATGGATGTCCAGACTATCCATTCAATTCAGTGAAGCCTTTTTTTCCCCCAGATTTCTAACTTATGAAGTTTTATAGCAATATGCTTTTCATCTTTTGGCTAGAAGTTTCATGGTCAAAGGAATAAAATTACCTGTAAAAATACATACTCATCTAATATTGTATTTTTTCCTTTATTACTAAATATGTTTCCCTTTACCCAAAAAATAGATTTAATGCTCATAATAGCTCCATTTTATGAATGTTGTTTACCTATGCATATATATTTTAAAAACAGGTACAGTAAAATTTTTTAATTGTACTTAAAATATCACTGATAATTATTTTCAGTACAGTCATATTATTTTTATTTTCCTTTGGAAAGCAAATGTGCTTGACAAGTCTGCACTTAAGAATTGGTAGTAGTATATCTTATACTTAAAATGAAGTCTAACTTTTCAGTTATTATAACATATAGTGAATGGTGGATATTTGAGGGATCTTGAATACGTGCCAAGTGACTGGTTCCCCCACTTTTTTATATTAATAGTATTTCTTACTAGTAAAAATGAGCCCATTGGAAACATTGTTATTCAAAGAAACAAATAGTTTGTAGGATATATTTTATTGTATAGCCCACATTTTGGTTGTTTATGTTTGTTATAAAATGACAACAGCAAATATCTGCCTTAATTATCATGTATAAATGTTATGAAATGTTGCAATGACAATTTTTTAATATCTGCAAGGATAGTTTAAGTTCTTCAAGAGGAAGGTACTGTGAAAATGTAATATAGCTATACCTTTGCATTAGTCACTTTAGAATTCAAGGTTGTCATTTATTTAAAAACAATTGATTATTTTATTCCTGTAGGAATGGAAAAAGCATTTGCACGAATATTTTCCCTTCCATTCTCCTGTCTCCATTCTTATTTTTAAACAAAAACTTAGTTATTCATGTTTTTCTGTGTTCTCTGTGATATTGATAAGGGTCACGAAACCATAGTCACAGAAAGATAGAAAATATAATGAAGCAATCAAAAGGAAGACTAATAGTCAAAAAGACAAATATTCAGTAAAACACAGAAATCAGGAAAGAAAGCAAAAAGAAGCTAGGGTAGCAGGAAAAGGTGAAATTAGAAATGATCTTATATGGTTTGTTGCTTGCCAAAAATAGCTAATATAATTTTTGACTATGCATGAGGAGACATTTTTCCAGGTGAAAGGAAAGCAAAGCTGAAATATTTGAAAGCAGACAAGGTTTCAGAGCACGATATCTCCTGACTTCCTACAGGTCTAGACACAGCTTGCTTCAGCTGGCCCGTGACTGACAGGCCACTCTTTGCCAGGCAGTTCTAACTGGACCTCAGCGTAAGAAAATACTGCTGCCCAAGCCTGCATCCTTTCAGCTCTCTCTGAGGGTGCTCCCCTCCTGCCTCTGTGGGTACCTGCTTTCTGTCCCCATGCATTCGTTCATCAAGAATTCACCACGGACCAAGCATTGCTCCAGGTGCCAGGGATACAGCAGTGAATTACAGTAGATAATAGTCCTGACAGGGAGCTTATATTCTAGTAGGGGAAGACAAACAGTAATAAAAGGATGAATAAAGAGAGTATATTTATTAGATGGGCTTCCCAGGTGACGCAGTGGTAAAGAATCTGCCTGCCAGTGCAGGAGACACGTTCCATCCCTGGGCCAGGAAGATCCCCTGGACAAGGGAATGACAACCCACTCCAGTATTTTTGCGTGGAGAATTCCACGGACAGGGGAGCCTGCCGGCTGCAGTCCATGGGGTCATGAAGCGCTGGACACAGCTGAGTGGCTGAGCACACACATATACGTTAGGTGGTGGTCATTGGTAGGAGGAATAGAAAGCAAGACGAAAGACCTGTGGCGTTTGTGCGTGGAGGGGAAGATCTGAATTGTTAGGAAGGCAGCAGGGGACGGCCTCTTTGAGAAGACGACACTTCTAGGACGTTCCTTCCAGTCCTGACCTTCTACCATTCCTCACTGATAGAGACAGTGCATGTTTTCCTGTCTATTTAATAACCTTAGAAGTCCTTTTCCTAGACTTTGGGATGTCTACTTAGCTAATGAAATCATTGAAATCCTTGCTCGTATTCCCTCATAGCAGTCTCTTGTTCTGAGTTCTTGAAAAGCCGACCTGCTCATCAGGTCCCTTTACCAGTCCTCTGAGGTTTATGGTGGCCGTGAAGCACAGTTACTGGAAAGTTATTAAAGTCATCCCACTCTTCCTTAAGCAATGCACACAGAAAGGGGTAACATCTGTATGGCATTCTGGGGGTTGACACACAGTGGTCACCCTCCTGAGTGACCTCACCCCTGCAGGGTGAAAGGATCAGTATCTCCATGTACCTGTGAGCCTCTTGTGCCAGGCACACAGAATGGAGAGCTTTTACCACTTGCCGTTAAGGAAATACCTGAACCCAGATTCGTTAAAACTGTACAGTCTAGATGTCTGATTCTTGTCCATATATTCCCTCCGCAAACTTGTATCCTTCTCATTTGTTCTCACCCTTGTCATGGCTTGAGATAGCCTTTATTTATTATTTCAGCTTACTTAGAACAGTAGATATAAATGTAGGTACCTCAAAATTTAGAAAAGTAACAGTATAAATGGTAAAAAAGGAAGAAGAACTAAAGGGTGAGGGGGAAAGAACCATAGTGGATGTCTTAAGAAATTAGAATTAAACTTGAAGACTTACTGTATTTAGATGATCCTGTCTTAGTCTAGATGTAGAAAGGGACCATTAAATAACACGTTACCTGCAAACCCCATTTCCCTGCTGGAACAGGACGTGGAAAATTAGCAATTTCTAGGTGAATTTGAATTATAGAAAACCTGCTAATGAAACCCCAATTTTTCTTTGCTTAGATGATCCAGACTATTTACACTAAAATTACTGAATATTTGCTAACTATTCACTTCACTTTATTGCCAAAAATACATGTTGAGGAAATGACACTAAGGAGTTCCGTCTTTTCTTTGTTAGTGATTAATCACTCCCTTCTAAAGATAGCAATGAAAAGTCAACCGTGATTGCTTCTAGAACGTGCTATCATTCCGAATGTGTATTTGCACTGAGTTGTCTAATATGTTTTTAGACATAGCTCAAATTAAGTAGGTTTTTGAAAAGTCTATACTTTGTCTTGTAAACTGTCTTTAAAATTCAAGGCATACATATGATGCTGTTCCACTTTTGGCTACTTTTACTGCTCAAGAATTCTAGCACTCTGCTTCCTTCCATTCAAAGGATATACATTCTAATTCTTTAAGTGATGTTTTCATTAACTAAATAGCACTTTTCAGGCAGTTTTTGTTCTTTACTGTGGAATTTGCCTTATAGCTGTTATTCATAGGTTGGTTTCCTTATTCATTATTCTATGCTACCTTATAATTATTAGTTAATATTAGGGATGACTGTTCTAAAAGTTGACCCTAGAAATTCTTGTGTTTTCAGTGAATCATTCATTGTAATTAGCTGAAATCTGGAACTTTGGGAAAATAACTGATTAGTGAATCATTTAAAATAATCTAAATAAATGTATAAATACATATATGCACACTTAATCAGGTCCAGTATTATCCGGTTATTTTGGCTTTTTCACTTTTCAAGTAATCACAGTGAATATAAGTAGTCTCACTCCAGAAATCTCACTTTAAAAAAAAAAAAATTAAAAATAGCCACTATGTTTTTTTTTACAGCTTTCTGAACCAATTTGTGAAAAATTCATCAAAAAATCTGGCAGTAAAGGTGACAACTCTCCTTCTACTGAGCTAACTTTTCCCTTAAAAGATAAAAAGATTTTAAATAATTATTTTGGAATGCTTGTGGATAAATAACCAAATAATATGAATTAATATCTGTACTTGAAAATTGTGTAAGCCGTGAGCTGATCTGTGGGAGAGAGTGTGTTTGCAGTCCCCGCAGCGGTGCCTCACGGGTCTCAGTGCTGTGTCCCCCAGTTGTTGGAAAAGTCAGCTGGGCCCAGCGACGCCTGAGACGGAAGTCTTCATCCTCTCCCCGTGTGTTAGGCGCTGATGCCCCTGCATGGCTGGCTGTGTCTCTCTGTCCCCTTTTTCTCCTCTCTCTGCCGTCTGCCTGGGTCACTGCTCTGCATGGCCGCCCTGGGCTGCATATCACCTCTGACTCTCCCGCCGTCATCTCTCTCAGTCTCTACGTGTGGCTCTTACGGTTTTTATCTTCTGGGTCTCCCTGGCCTCAGCCTCCCCCACCCAGAGACCCTTTGTCCTCAGCCCGTGGAATCGCATCTCGCCCAGCCCCCCGTCTCTGCCTGCCCCTTCCTGACCCGAGTGTTTCTCCCAGGTCCGCTGCCCTTCACCTTCTCTTTGACCAACCATGTGGTAAATCCCGCCCATCGCCACCTTCCTGCCTGCCTGCTCTGTCTTGTCACAGACAGACATCAAGTCGCCAGCAATAAATCTGTCTACTGGCAGAAATACCCCCCACCCAAACATACCCCTTCAGAGAAACTACATTGCTTTCTAGTAGTGGTTCAGAACTTCAAGATTAAATGTTCTCTGTTACTGAAAAGAAAATTCAAAGTGAACGTTAGGCACCAGACAAAGGTCAAAAAAACCCTAAGATGTTCTATGTTATCAGCACTTTAAATCAGGGCTATATTTTTTTGTTTCATTATAGTCCTTAAACTGTAGTCCTTCTTTAAAGGAAAATAGTCCTATTTAATGAAAAACCTTTGAAAGATAATTTGATCAGTGACTCCAGATTTAGGTATTAACACTGATTTAACTGATATATAATGTCTAAATATTCTTTGAGAATTGGTTCTAGTATTTCCATCCTTATTATCTCTATCGTAATGTCCCCTTCAACCATATATATTTTACCCCAAATGTTTAGTATGTTCTACCAATTGAGACATCATGTACCAGCTAGTTTATGCATGTTTTGAATAATCTTACGGTACAACCCTTGACAAAATTCAGTTGTTTTACATGATTTCTTAATTTCTAAAGTATTACAGAAGTTACTTGTTTAAAATTGGAGCAAATAAACATATACTTCATTTTTAACTTTGTTTATAGCGATGATCTTTAAAAATGAGACTTGTGTAAGAGAGGATAAATTGAAGTTTTTTAATAACCTTCTAAAATCAATAGTGGCTTAGAGATTCGTTTGTTTTAGCTAGTTTCAGACATTTTAAAAGAGCAAAGTGAATTTTTTATTTTAAATAAATGCCCTTCAAAGAAATTTAGAGTCTAAATGGAACCACACCTTTCCTGCTTACTTTCTAGAAGAAAAGTAATTAAATTTAACATAAGACATTGTTAATTTAAGGCCACAGTTACAAATGGTTAAACAGATGTGGGAAAGCTATTTGTGGAACTACATGAAGTGTGGGTTGAATTTTATCATAAAAAGTATAGTTTTCCGTAACCATTGTCATTTAGATTGTATAGCACTTCTCTTTTGAAGTATTAATCCCTCAGCATTATTTGGTTTTGTTTTCTTCAGAAATAATATCAAGCATACAAAATCAACACAGGCAACAAAACTTAAGTTTTAGAAAATCCCCAATTAATTTGTTATTGATTTAATTATTTCCCCCTAAAATTAGAGCCTAATTCCATGTCTTACTTCAAGCATGAGTTATTTTTGCTTCTCTTGGGGTAAGAAATTAACTATAAATATTCATTCCTTAATTCTGCAAAGATTTTTTTGAGCACTTAATGGGTACTCAGCACTAGTCTAGACTCTAAAGATCTCAGTATATGACTCTTGCCCCTCAAAGAACTCACAGTCTCCTAGAAAAAAAAAGCCTTTTGCTCACTACAGGGATTCTTTTTGTTCCTAATCACAGGTTGATTGTGGAAATAGGTGGAGAGGAAGGTTAAGGACTTAGGAACTCCTTCAGGAACCGAAGAGTAAATCTTAGTTCACTGACACCCTCCTTTTTTGAATGGTAAGCCCACTACTGTCTAAGACCTACAGCATCTTTTCTAAGTGTCTGACTTTCCTCCCTGCTACTATGAGGCCCTGACATTGACTCTGTGTTTCAAATAGCTGTGTTATTTGTCATTTCAAAATTCTTTAGCGGTAGTGTCAGCATTTATGAAGAAGAGCTTTGGGTTTAACATATCTGTGAGAAATTTGTATTCTCCCAGATGTGTGGAGAATTAATTCTATTTCATGGCCAGATGAAAACTACAGTCATACTCTCTATAAAGTTAAGATCATACTAGTACAGTCTCATCGGGTTATGATCAGAATTAAGTAAAATAATCTTTCCAGGACTGTTAAAATAGTACCTGACACGTAGTCACGACTCAATGAATGCATGTTTGCATGGTTCGAATACACACAAATTTCAGTTACCATCAGTTCAGTTCAGTCGCTCAGTCGTGTCCGACTCTTTGCGACCCCATGAACTGCAGCACGCCAGGCCTCCCTGTTCATCACCATCTCTCGGAGATCACTCAGACTCACATCCATCGAGTCAGTGATGCCATCCAGCCATCTCATCCTCGGTCGTCCCCTTCTCCTCCCGCCCCCAATCACTCCCAGCATCACAGTCTTTTCCAATGAGTCAACTCTTCGCATGAGGTGGCCAAAGTACTGGAGTTTCAGCTTTAGCATCATTCCTTCCAAAGAAATCCCAGGGTTGATCTCCTTCAGAATGGACTGGTTGGATCTCCTTGCAGTCCA
>SJYT01022873.1:436586-460064 GCA_006410635.1 Cephalophus harveyi
CTTTTAATTTCATGGCTGCAGTCACCATCTGCAGTAATTTTGGAGCCCCAAAAAACAAAATCTGACACTGTTTCCACTGTTTCCCCATCTATTTCCCATGAAGTGATGAGAAAGGTCGAGAACAATTCCTGGGTTCCAGTATGCGTGACCGAGTGGGTGGCAGTGCCATCCACCAGCTCAGGGAGCCCTGGAGGAGAGGCAGGCTTAGAAGTGCATGTAAAGAGTTTGATTGAGGGCAGTGGAGATTGTGTGTGTGTGTGTGTACATTAAGTCGCTTCAGTCGTGTCTGATGCTTTGCAGCCCTGCAGTCCACCAGGCTCCCCTGTCCATGGGAATTCTCCAGGCAAGAATACTGGAGTGGGTTGCCATGCCCTCCTCCAGGGGATCTTCCCGACCCAGGGATCAAACCCAGTCTCTTGCCTCTGCTGCCTTAGCAGGTGTGTTCTTTACCACTAGCGCCACCTGGGAAGCCAGTGGGGATCTCAGCCTGGAAATGAAAAGAAATTAGGGCCAGAATATAGATTTGGCTAAAGCTGAAACTCCAGTACTTTGGCCACCTCATGCAAAGAGGTGACTCATTGGAAAAGACTCCGATCCTGGGAGGGATTGGGGGCAGGAGGAGAAGGGGACGACAGAGGATGATATGGCTAGTTGGCATCACTGACTCGATGGACGTGAGTTTGAGTGAACTCCGGGAGTTGGTGATGGACAGGGAGGCCTGGTGTGCTGCAATTCGTGGGGTCGCAAAGAGTCGGATACAACTGAGCGACTGAACTGAACTGACTGTTTCATGGAAATTTAAAACAGAGGTGCCAGAAGAGTAGTCAGCGTTGTCAGATACTGTACAGAAATTTAATGAGATGAAGACTTTTAAAAGGCCATCAGATTGGACAGTTGGAAGGTCACTGATGACTTCATCAAGAGCGGTATCAGTAGATGTAGGTTAGGGTGGAGCCTCCTCGTGGCTGAGTTGGAGAGCGAACAGGTCCGAGGCTGCGACTGTCCAGCCACAATCACTCTTCTCTCTCCTTTCCCAGAGCTCCTCCTTGGAAGCTGAGATCTGATCTTCTCTTCCACCTCCCTCCTTAAGCTTTCTCCATCCAGGGTGTCGGAGCTGCAACCATGATGGGGGACAAATATTCTAAGTTCCTTGGGTTTCTAATGGGAGAGGGGAACCTGATGTTGGTGAGCAAGGTATCGTGAAGAGTGTCACAGAACCACAGGTGGGACCGGCCCAGAGACCTGTCTCCAGAGGGGAGGAAGATGAAACATGTAGGTCTCTGTGAATGTGGAAACTCTGGACCAGGGAGCTGAGGCAGGACGGGGAGCAAAGGCCTCGAAGGACCGGTGAGTCAAGCATGGAATTAGCCAGGAGACTTAGCCCCCGGTGAGAGAGTGGCATCTGACAAAGTGTGGGGGTGGAGAGAATCTGACAGTAAACTGATGTTCACTGGAAATTCCGGGAAGGATGCTTCGTTTTCTTAGGGCACAGGGACTTGGCAGCACTTGTGATCTTGAAGGTAGCAGGAAGGGGACAGTTAATGAATTAAGGGGTAGCATAAAGATACTTAACTAGTACTTGTGGAGCAAAAAAGTGGTCATTCAGATACTGTGGTGGAAAGGGATCAGATACCAGGCTTCTAAAGAACTGAAAGTAATTGCCTGGGCTCCCTTTAGGGAAAGGATGGGGGCAGAGACTAAGGGATCCCAGACAGTTTGGAGCTGCAAAGCCCAGGAGAGAGACTTGCACTTTGGAGCGAGTTGGAAGCAAAGTTCAGGATAAGGGACTCCTCCCTTAAGCCTGGGGACCAAGGAATTATCTGTAAAATCTAGCAGATTTCCTGCCATCTCCCATACACACCCTCCGCCTCAGCTTCTCCTGCGCGCACTGCCCATCTCAGCCCACTAGGTGACAAGGCTCCCAGGTGAGGCTGGTGGCTCGTTCGGAAGCCTTGAGAGCCATCAGTTCCTGCCAGACTCCCTACTCCAGAGCAGTCTTACGTCCATGGCCAGAGACACAGGCCCTCAAACTTTCCGTGGCAGCCAGCGGCGGGGCCGGGCTCGAGAGGACCAGTGTAGGGGACAAGCTGACACCCCGATCGGGTTGAGCACCCGGGCGGGCCTCACCAGGTAATGGTCCTGCCGGGGGTCAGGCCGGATGGTGCCCTGTGGGCCCCATCGGAGCTGGCGAGGTGGGGGCCTGCTTCCCAAGCCCTCCTGGGGGCGCAGGCACCCTCCCCCGGCCCGACATAGTCCCCGGCAGTGCGCCCAGACGCCGGCACTGCCAGAAGACCTCTGGCCACAGAGAAAGAGATGGGGCAGCTGGCCAAGGGGCTGAGGCGGAAGAGGAAAGACCTTGGGGTACCCGCAGGCCCACGTGGGGTTCGCCGTGGGGGCTCTGTTGGGAAAGGTGCTGAGCCGGACGACCACCTGCCACTTGGAGGCCCAGCTGCTGAGCCTCGCCAACAACATGGAAGCTGAAGCCGCTGCTGAAAATGGGGCTGGAGCAAAGTGGACACTGAGAACCTTCTGGGCTTCTGTTAAATGATGATCCTGCAGCAGGCTCGAAAATGCAGACAGGCATGCCAGGAGAGCCGCGTAAGAAACAGCCTGGAGAAACACTCCCTGCAGCAGGCCATCGCTGGGCAGCGCTGGCTGTAGAAGGACTGGGTCCGAGTTTGATTTTATAACTGGAGCGAGATGGGCAGTTGGCCAAGCCCTGATTTCTCCCCACTGCTGGGCCTCTGTTGGCAGGGAGACCAGTGTGCTTTTCCCTGACATCAGGACTCCATTTTGGCTCCCCCCCCAACTATGGGGGACCCTCCTTTGCACATTCGTACCGCTCTGTACCACTTCCCATGGGGGAACCCTCCTCTCCGCCCCAGCCACCATCCTGCGCCTCCCCAGTCTTTCCAGCTGAGGGGCCCTCATTCCTGGTCAGGGCCAACCTGGGGAAACGGGTCTCTGGGGTTCATTTCAAGGCGTTTAGCATGAAGTGCTCCATCAGTTGAAAAAAATAATACATAAGGATACATAAGGGAGGGAAATGGGAGCTATTTAGGACAATGGGAAAGATGAGGTTGAGTTTATTGCTGCTTTGTGTTCTTCCCTGGCCTTGGCTTTAAGGTACATTATAATACATGGGTGGACTTGGATTTTCTCTCTTTTTTTCCTAATTGAAAAGTAATGTGTCTCTCATTCCTAGTAGTTATAAGTACACATATTCTTATGAATACAGCATTAAGCAAAAAGCTCAAGTCACAGAAGACTATGTCAGTGTATCATTTCTAGCAAAACCAAGCCGAACTTTGAGTAAACAGAGTCCAGGATAATCATTGCCTCCAGGGGAAGGTTTGAGGACGCAGTAGAAAAAGAGGGCACAGAGCCTGCCCTGAGCCCATGATGAAGCACAGAAGTTTGCTTGTTCTCCTTGCTTTCCTGAAAGATGTGTTGTTTTTTTTCTAATTCGCTTTTCAGCTACGTTTGGTTTATTCCCTGGGAATTCCCCTTACTTTCTTTTGATCTCAGAAATGCTTTTTAGAGGAGATTTGTGATAGCTGGTCCCACACTCCCTGGTGGCTTTTTCAGTGGTACATCTTAAATCACCTCTGTACATATGTGCGTTTTCTTCAAATACTGATGGTAGCCTTCAGCACGTTTTCAGCAGGGATCATGGCTCTCTGTCGATCTACAGTTTTAGAATTTAAGAAACACCTTCCCATTGGCCATCTTATTTTTAAGAGTTTTCCCTTGAAAACTAATAGGTAATTCCTGCTTTTCTTTGAGTCTGTATTTTCTGGGTGTCTCTAGCTCAGTACAGTAAAAAAATACTCTGAATCACTTCTTAACGTAGGTCTTTCAAATCCATACCAAATAATGTATTGAGTATTGTTTTTATGATTTTATCAATCCTTGGCACTTTAATTAGATTCCTATCATAAAAATCAATCTCTCCCTTCCCTAGAGGTTTTCCTACCTCTTGTCTAAGAAAACTTCTTAGTCCAAAACATTATTCTGCTCTTAAAGTAGCATCTAACCATTTCCTGTAATTTCATATTTTAAAAATGTATGAACTATGCATCATTGTTTATTATACTAAAACTGTGTCCTAAGGATTTATTTTTTAGAATTATGACTTTCTTCTAGAAATAATCTTTCTTATTAAAAGTACTAGCTTCCTTGGCAGAATTCATTTATGAAGTCCTTTTAGGTTCAAAATTGTTTTATCTATGTAGAAAAATGTTTTTACAAGGAAAACTACAATTTAATTCCAATAAAATCCTAGTGGCATATGGGACTATTACTTGACGGAGTGATTCTAAACTGAAAAACTGAAAAAAGGAAAAAAAAAGGAATTTTTGAAGGTAAGGAGTTAGGACCTTTTCTTACCAGATGCTATGAAACTACAATAATTTAAACATAGTGTTGTGGTCGTGATGAACAGAATAACAGAAACAAGTATTTAGCAAGTCCATCTATGGTTGTGTAAGTTGATACAACCTTCATAAAAGACAATTGATTAATTCGTATGGAAAATGTTTAAAATGTGCTTTCCCTTTGGTCTATCATTTCAACTGTTAAGACTGTTTATAAGAAAATATTGTTAGATGTGTGTAAAAATGTAGTGATAAAGGTGATCATCACAGCTTTTTTTTTTTTAATTTTAAAAACAAAAATTAGAAACAAATTAATGTTCAGCAAAGAGTTAAGTAAAAAAGGAACATCATACATGGTGAAAATCGACAAACAGTTCAGATTATTAAATGAGGCAGAACAGTTTGTTAAACTCTATGATGTCATTCTTTTATTTTTTACAGAAAAAGGTATATTAATACATATATACTCCAGATGGTGATTGCAGCCATGAAATTAACAGACACTTACTCCTTGGAAGGAAATTATGACCAACCTAGATAGCATATTGAAAAGCAGAGATATTACTTTGCAAACAAAGGTCCATCTAGTCAAGGCTATGGTTTTTCCAGTGGTCATGTATGGATGTGAGAGTTGGACTATGAAGAAAGCTGAGTGCCGAAGAATTGATGCTTTTAACTGTGGTGTTGGAGATGACTCTTGAGAGTCCCTTGGACTGCAAGGAGATCCAGCCAGTCCATTCTAAAGGAGATCAGTCCTGGTGTTCTTTGGAAGGAATGATGCTAAAGCTGAAACTTCAGTACTTTGTCCACCTCATGTGAAGAGTTGACTCATTGGAAAAGACTCAGATGCTGGGAGGGATTGGGGGCAGGAGGAGATGGGGACGACAGAGGATGGGATGGCTGGATGGCATCACCGATTTAATGGACAGGAGTTGGAGTGAGCTCCGGGAGTTGGTGATGGACAGGGAGGCGTGGCGTGCTGCAGTTCATGGAGTTGCAGAGTCGGCCATGACTGAGCAACTGAACAGAACTGAACAGGGAAATATAATAGATATTACTGATGATTTTTTTTAAATTTGCTGTTTGTATTGTACAATTTAAAAATCCAGGGAATATTTATAAGTGAAGATTCCAGAAAATCTAGGATTCCTAAAAATACGCATTCTTCAGAATAATAAGTCTGGCCTTTTCATTCTTACTCAGTTTTGTAGTTTCTGTAAAAGAAAAGGAATGCAATTCTCTAAATGATGGATTATTGGAACGTATCAGTTAGAAAGGCATTACTAAAAAATTAGATTTTTTTAAAATCAGATGCCCATTAATGCTAAAGAACTGTAGTGTAGCTCAGTGAGTGAAGACACCTGCCATATGTCTGTTTTCCTGTACAACATGGTAATTTACAATTACAATTAGTGTGTTTATATACCTCAGTGAAGTTAACCTATATTTAGAATATAAGCCCAAATCATTTTCATGTTTCTGAATGTTTACTTTGCAATTTTAAAAAGCATTTGAAAATATCAAAATCCTGTGTATCACAGTAGTGTTCTCCCTACTTGTCATGTTTGAAGAAGCCAAATAGATCTATGGATTGTTAGATTTGAAGGCAGGGTCAGTTCCTGTGATTATAGCCCCAGCCAATTGAAAGATGATCTGTCATGAAGTAAATCTACCCCAATACTCAGTAAAATCATAAAACAAGGTATTAGCCTTATCATGATTACAACCAGTGAAGAGAAATGTAACAAGAAGCTTTGGGAAACTGTGGTTTACCCAAGGGGCTTTCTCCAGAAAACAGTCAGCAGGTTGGTATGTCGGGCTGCTGGTCTACCACCTGACTCTTTAGCTATGAGCCCTGCTGTGATTTCTGCCAGTGGCAAGATCGCCTGCTTTGGCATTGAACTTGAGTTTCTTAGGTTTCCTTCCCCCAGCTTCCAACAAAATTCTAAATAGAAACCAGCTTTACTTATTGCTATTGATTCTTCTATTGACTGCCTGCCAAAGACTATGTTCAGAAAACGAAAAATTGAAGCCTTCCATTGATTTAAAATCAATGTTCTCTTCTAAATCTATGCAACCTTTTTAACATATCATTTCTTCTTTTCCAAAGGAGTAACTATACTGTTTAATAATTAGTCCTCGTCTTCCCTCTTTTAGAATTCTGTGCACTGAGCGGGGAGGTGTATAAGCTGTGTTAAGTTGCATTGTTGTCTTGGAATGAATGATAATGCCCCTGAAACAGCTATAAAACTTTGGATATTATTGACTGAGTAGTGGGCAAGTCTTATTATATGCCATTTGTGGCTCAGAGGTTAAAGCGTCTGCCTCCAATGCAGGAGACCCGGGTTCGATCCCTGGGTTGGGAAGATCCCCTGGAGAAGGAAATGGCAGTCCACTCCAGTATTCTTGCCTGGAGAATCCCATGGACGGAGAAGCCTAGTAGGTTACAGTCCACGGGGTTGCAAAGAGTCGGACACGACTGAGCGACTTCACCTTCACCTCACCTCAAGTGGGCAAGTCTTATTATATGCCATTTTATTAAAAGAGAATTCATTTTAATATATCACATATTGGTTTGCTTGGGCTGCCATAACACAGTACTGCAGCTCGGGTGGCTTAAAGAATAGAAACGATCTGTTTCATGGTTCTGGATGCTAGAAATCTGAAAGCCACGTGTTGCAGAGTCGTTTCCTCCTGGGGGCTCTGAAGGAAGTCTCCCTGTTTCAGGCTCGCAGGTGGCCACCTTCCCCCCATCTCTTCACATTGTCTCCCCAGGGTACATATCTGAGTCCAAGTTTCCTCCTCTTAGAAGGACACCGGCCCTTAGATTAGGGGATGGATGTGAGTCTGAGTGAACTCCGGGAGTTGGTGATGGACAGGGAGGCCTGGCGTGCTGCGATTCATGGGGTCGCAAAGAGTCGGACATGACCGAGTGACTGAACTCAACTGAACTGACCTTTCTGACCTCATTTTAACCTAAATATCTTTGTAAAGATCCTATCTAAATAAGGTCATGTTTGGGGGAATTAGAACTTCAACACAGAAATTTTTATGGGGTGCAATTCAGCTCATAACATCATTCTAATTAAAATTTAAGCTAGATTCAGTTATTTGTTAATGTAAACATTAAACAAACGTGATACAACTTGTGGTAAATATGATGAGGTGTCAGGTATCAGGGGTCCTCATTTAGATTTAGAGTTATAATTCTCTTGTTACATGCATATTGCCTCTGATAAAAATCAACTGTTAACAAATATTCTCAGCCAGAGGAAGTATGGCCCCATAGCTTAAGGCATGGTTTGGAAGACAGGCCAAACTTTTGGATTCAAAAATCTCAGCTCAGTAACCTACTGTCTCTTGCTTGAAATGACTGACTTCTTTCAGCCTCAGTTTCTCATCTGTGAAATAATGTCTAGCAATCCACAGGGTGAGGGAGTTGATAAACAGATAAAATTAGGTCATGTGAAAAGAAACCCCTAGGAATTCCCTTAAACAGTAGACACCCAATAATTTTTCTCTCCATTGTGTTTTCACTGTACCTCGTCTGTGATTTTTTTTTTTTTTTTATAGCTCATAAATCACTCTTTTGCATCTTAGGAAATTTTACATAGTAAGTGCTCATTAGTTAGCCAAAACTAAAGAAATGAAAGAACAAAACTTACTCTCTGATATTGGGAAGTGACTTTTGGAATTGTAATAATTGGAAGGCAGTTACAAAGTTTGCTTCCTTAGCTGTCAACTGACAACTAGGTAAGGGGGCAGATTTTGATTTGAAGGATTTAAATAGAGACTGTCTGAAAACCGATACAATGTTGTATAATTGAGAGGAATCGTCTCTGAAGTTGTTTCCAGCCTCTAATAATTATATGAGTCTCCATAAGCAAGCACGGAACATGCCCTGCAGATTGACTCTGGCCACAAGGATAGAGTACAGGAGTGTGCAAAGCGGGTGACCCTGTTCCCCATTCCGTGGCGACCGCCGAAACCTCTCCTCTCCTGCTCTTATTGCAGTCACCTCTCCCAAATGCAAGCCCAGGCCTGCCTTTATTCATATTATTTCCTCACTGAGCACTCACTAGCTTTTTTGTCCAGAGCCCACTATATTCGTTTGCTAGGGCTGCCATCATAAAGTACCACACACTGAGTGGCTTAAAGAACAGAAATTTATTGGCTCACAGTTCTGGAGACTGCCACGCAAGCTTAAGGTATGCGCAGGGTCAGTTCTCTCTGGAGCTAAGTCTTGGATATGTGCCTGGCCTCTCCCCTTGGCTTTTACGTGACCGTCTTCTCTTTATGTTGTCTTTCCTCTGAGCGTTTTTCTGTGTTCAACTTTCCCCCTTTCATAAGGACATCAGTCACATTGGATTAGAGCCCACCCTAATGACCTCATTATAACTTCTTTTCTTCTGTAAAGACTCTGTCTCCAAATAATGTCAACTTCTAAGATACTGAGGTTTAGGACTTCAAGATATAAATTAGGAGGGGAACCCAGTTCAACCCGTAACACCTACCACTCCTGATAAAAAATATAAGGTGTGAGTTTGGAAGCGATGGGGAGCAGTGTAGGAACACAGAGAGACTTGTTTATTTTTTCCTGCAAAGGAGTTAAATAAGAGGGTTATGATGAGAGTCTGAAAGCGGAAGTCGCTCAGTCGTATACAACTCTTTGCAACCCCTGCCAGGTTCCTCTATCCATGGAATTCTCCAGGCCAGAATACTAGAGTGGGTTGCCCTTCTCTTCTCCCAGGGATCTTCCCAGCTCCGGGATAGAGCCTATTGCAGGTGGATTCTTTAATATCAGAGCCACCAGGGAAGCCCAAGAATACTGGAGTGGGTAGCCTATCCTTTCTCCAGGGGATCTTCCTGACCCAGGAATCAAACCGGAGTCTCTTGCATTGCAGGCAGATTCTTTACCAGCTGAGCCACAAGGGAAGCCTATGATGGAAAGGAAAGAGCATTAGCCATGGAGCCAGACAGTCCCAGATCTGCGTTCTGTCCCTAGGTCAGAAAACTTGCAAGAAAAGTAACATTTTTCCCTTACCAATTAATGACTTTATGGAGTGAAGAATTGCAGTAGCTACTTATTTCTGTTTTAGGAGCACAATAACTGTACTCTCATCAGTGAGATTGAGAAGCATTATCTTAGGAAGAAAATTTTGGAAATTTTGATAAAGATATGATTCTTACTTTCCCCAGAAAAATTGATATGTGTGCCTACTGAGAAAACCCTGTCACTTTCTGCTAAGCATTGCCAGCCAGTAATTTCATCAAGCTAATGTAACAGGACAGTCAAGTGACTTGCCTTTAATTTGTTGTGATTGTGTTATATTTATGAAAAGCAGAGCTAAAACAGCTGATAGCAAGTGTTTAGACACTGATTGTTTCATAAATAGTTTTAAGAACATTGCTAAATCTAAGTAGACACTGAGTAAGTTTGCTCACCATGTGAAATGTAAATTATTCTTTCTGTAATCATGTCATTAAATATATGCAAATATTATAAATGATTACCTCATTTCAAACATATTTTTATGGCACCTGTCTGCTTGCTAAATATGTATTGCCTTTGAGATTTAAACAGAAGAGGTGGGAAAAGACTTACCATATAGGGATTTATTGTGTTGTTCTTTTCTCTCCTGAAAAGGCAATCACAGCAACACCACAGGTAGAAAAGAATGTTTTGCTGCTTCTGTGTCCCATCATTAAAGTAGTGAATCTAAAGCCATACATTTTGTCTTCTGGGCCAAGAAATTTTAAGCAAAATACTAACAAGAATGTTATGCTTTTAAATGAAAAGTGAAAGAATCTTTATCCTTTTTATTCGAGTTTCCAGAAATGGCACACTCCATAAAAAATATATATCATTTTTATTTTTGAACTGAGTTCCTTGCATTAGTCAATAAACAGTTTATTTGGTGCATATTCTCTGTGCACATATATACACCATGTGAACATTTAGGAAACAGAAGGTGCTTGAATTTGTGAGATTTAAATATTTTCTCACAGTTGATCCAGTGATACTGCAGTTGAAATAAAACCACATTTAAATGAAATAACACTTTCTACTAAAAAGCACATATACATTTTCTGTCATTGTTTTAATGAGGACAGCAGTAATCCCAGTTACTCGGTGGAATATCTTGTATTAAAAATCAGTATGTTTGCTTCTGTATGCATTCTAAGACTCGCTCACAGAGCTCTACCTGTCCTGATCACAAATGTACATGTACATTAAATTACATTATCTGACTACACATATTTTATGATGCCCATACTCTTGCAAATATTCAATTCTGAAAGTGTAAACAAAGCAATGATTGATTTCTCATTTGTTCTAAAAACATGTGCATGGACATACAACTAATAATATTCATATTTTAAGTACATTAGGTAAAATATGAGCTATGTAGATCAGAGGTGCTATACCAGAACGTGAAAAGCAAAAGGATAGTGTCAGCAGAGCAGCTTTGGGCCATCTTTCAGAAATCCTTGCTGTGGCCCCAAACCAACTCCTATTTTCCCCTAGTTCCCTGCCCTCACATTCTCATAAGCAGCAGCATTATCCCCTAAACTCCCTCAGCGATTAAACATCTACTAAGCACCTGTTAGGGGCTAGGCACTGAGGGTCAGAATGCGGCAAGGCACACATAGGTTGGATAGACGAAAGAGGTGAGAAAAACCCAGGATCACCTCACCAGTGGCCAGGGTTAGAGGAAAGGATAGAAGGAGGACCCAGAGGAAGAAGCACTTGAGAACAGGGACAACTAGAGCTAAGGAAGACTTGAAAGGTGACTAGGAGTTGTTAAGTGGAAGGAGTGAGAAGAGAGAGGAGAGACACCAAGTCAGGAATGGGAGAAAAAGTGAAAAGACTTGGTTTTGACTAGAAATCTAGGCTATGATTAGTTACTGCGACTGAGAGTTAAATTCAAGGGCTAAAATTGCGACAACTATGGCAAAAAGTTAGATTGTACTCAGTACATGAAACTAATTACATGGGTCTTTCAGAATGCATCAGAAAAAATATTTGCTCACCATTAAGTGTAAAGATTAATATATCAATCTTAAGGAGACATTGAACAACATAACAGATGATCTCTTTAATTGTAGTGCTTCTGTTGATGTGTTGTCATTTAAGACACAAAATCTTTCTTCAGGTGACTGGTCCTTATATTGACTTATGGCAAATAGCCTCAGTCTTAATACTAAGACCAAGGTTCTGAAGGCCTTTCTTTCAAGAAATAAAATAATTTCGTACTAGCATAAAGCTTACACATGGTCTGCCTTTGCACGACTGATCAGCAAATCTAGAAAAATTAACAGTTGGCAGATCCACTGGCCTATTCTTCTCGAGAGTCACTTGTCTCCGCTAGGCTTTGATAAAAAGTTGTCTATCAGTTCCTTTATGTTTACTGAGAAATCATAAGAAACCCTGGGAAGAGTTTAATTGCAAAAACCATCAAGTACCAAAGACAGTGGCTTAAGTAAGTAGCCTAGTTACCTAGTGCCTGATACTGGAGATAGAAATAAGTAAATGTACATACCAAACAACTGATTTAAGATAAATAATCAATTCATCTGTGTTTCATTCTCATATGAAATAAAAATGAGTGATATATCCCTTTACAGGGTCACTCTGAGAAGTAAAAAACAAGCAAGCAAGCAAAAACTCTTAAGAATTATTGAAAACTACTTAGCAAGGCGTAAAGGACAATGCAATGCTTAATAATGCTTTTTAAAATAAAATTTAAAGCCTGTAGATCTTTATTGAGTCCAACTTTGCTTCCATCTGTGAATATTGAAATGCTTCGATATATATATATAGCAATCTTTGTAAAACTTTCTAAAATGAGTTCTTAGTTCAGTTCAGTTCAGCTGCTGAGTCGTGTCCGACTTTGCAACCCCATGAATCACAGCATGCCAGGCCTCCCTTTTCCCCCAGATCATGCAAACTTACCAGTGTCAGAAGCCATCAAAAAACACATAAGTCTTGGCACCCTTGAAAGTGTTAGTCATTCAGTCAGGTCCAACTCTGCAATCCCATGGACTGTAGCCTGCCAGGCTCCTCTATCCATGGAATTCTCCAGACAAGAATACTGGAGTGGATAGCCATTCCCTTATTCCCTTCTCCAGGGGATCTTCCCAGCCTAGGGATCAAACCCCAGTCTCCTGCATTGCAGGCAGATTCTTTACCATCTGAGCCACCAGAGAAGCCCTTGACACCCTTGCTTTGTCCTTAAACACTGAGTGACACTTTATAGCTTGTTATTTCAGCAGACAGATTTTATTTTGAAGACAGGTCAAAAGTCTATTAAGGTGCAGCACTGATAGTCTGTTTCTTATGAATATATGTCACTTCTGAAAATCCCTGAAATATGTATACTGAAACCGTTACTAGGTGAATAATTTTGAGAGGTCTGCTTGGGTGGACTCATGTTTGGGGCATTCCACTGGGCAGTTGCCTTTTTAGACCCTTAGCACCAACTGAGAACAGCTTGAAGGTAGACAGCCTGAAAACTTAAGGTTTCTAAAAGTTAACTATGTTGGAATTTGATAAGATATTTAGAAAGTAGGGGATAAGTAATTATTTTGAGAACACTGAGATATTTTTATTGGAGTTCTTTATAACTCAACTTGAAGTGGAATATAGCTCATTCGAATCGTAATGCCAGATGACAGTTATTTTCCAGTCAGTTCTTAAAGTGGTTTACATGTTATAGTTCAAGCAATATGAAAATTCATTCTGGAAAAAGCATCTGTTGTCCAAGGCCTTCTGCTTTCTTAACCAAGAAAACTAGCTGTATGTAGCTGTCAATTGTTTATTAGTGAATTGTATATTCAGGACATTATCTGCAACAAAGCCATGATCTTAGGCCGGCTTTCCCTTGCTTCCCAGTACATTTCTGTGCCAGTTTTTACCATACCAAGCTCTTGTGCCAATGCAAACTACTTTTAATTGTGCCTAGGAAAACATCAGGAGAATAAATTATTCCTCCTCTCCCTCTGCCCCTCTCCCTTTATTATTTTAAAGTATTAGAAAACTCAACATAAATTACTTTGGCTTACCCTTTCAGTTACCTATAGCATTTACATGGATAATCCAGAAACTTCTTGCCCTTCACTTCAGTTCAGTCTCTCAGTCATGTGTGACTCTTTGTGACCCCATGGACTGCAGCATGCCAGGCCTCCCTGTCCATCACCAACTCCCAGCACTTGCTCAAACTCATGTCCATCGAGTCAGTGATGCCATCCAACCATCTCATCCTCTGTTGTCCCCTTCTCCTCCCACCTTCAATCTTTCCCAGCATCAGGGTCTTTTCCAATGAGTCAGTTCTTCGCATCAGGTCTTGCCCTTAAACATGTATTAACATTTTGAAAAAATGCCACTATTAAAATTTACTGAGTAATTATTTTATAGATTTAAATGCATATGTGAAAATTCAAATGTGCACACATAAATTTGTGCACACATAAATATAGAAGTTGGAAAAAAGAGTAGAATATAATTTACTCTTTTCAATTACTGTGTTAGTACAGACTCTTCAAATTGCATAAGTCCACTTCAAGCTGCTTACCAAAAAAACAAAAATAAACAGCGATTTATTGATTAATGTAAATGGAAAAACCCAGGGTTCGATCTACTTCTGGTACTACTAGATTCTAAGGCTCAAACTGTTACCAAGACTCTTCCTGTATCTCCTTCTCTACTTTTCTTTGCCTATTGACCTCATTCTTTCTTGCCTGCAGACAGAGATTTCTTCACATAGAAAGAGAGGGTAGATACAAGCAGGTGTAGCATCTTCTATTCAGCATTATGCCTGAGGAAAATCTCTAGTATCCAAATAAGAATCTTAGTGAAAACTGAAGAGTGTCCCTGCTAGGGTACCATGATGATCCCTGAACTCATCCCTGGAACCAAAGAGATTGAATTAATAGGACCGAACTGACTGTGACTGGTCAGTCTGGGCCAGCCATATCTATGAGGAGGTTGGAACTGGGGCAGGATGTTGTCATTAACAGCCCAGCAAAAGGCTATGTGAGTTGAAGAGTGCTTCCCCAGAGAAGGGTTTTGGATATGTCCACTACAGCTGTCATGTCAGTTTCTCTAGGCTCTTGGAAGATTGAACATATGTGCCACAATCAGATGCACAAAGAGAAATGTGGGATAGCTAAATACAAGAAGAGTCTACATTTTGAACACTCGAACTGATCCATCAGCAGGCTGTTACCCAAGTTTGTGATTCTATAATAGTTTACCCGTGGGTCATTTTGCTGTGTTTAGTGATTCCTGCTTGCCACTGTGCGGAGGGCTTACTTGCAGTATTACTCACTCCTGTGGGTGCTTTTGGGTCCTAGGGTGGCATTTACTCACCTATATCCTAAGATAGCTTAATAGGATCTGTACCATAGATCAGTGTTAACATTTGAACACACACAGACAGTCCACTAGTTCTCCTGTTAATCCTGCTTTATCCACTGGTACCGTCAAATTAGTCTTTCCAAGGGAGAGCAGCTGATGTGTGCAGGTTACTTTTCCCAGTATTTAATATCTCTCTTGGTCATACTCTTATTTGGTATTTATCTTCTAACACATAACAACATTGGGCTGCCCAAAAAGTTCATTCAGGTTTTTCTGTAAGCTGTTACAGAAAAATTCAAACTAACTTTTCAGCCAAACCAATATATTGTTGTCATCTGTTTTATAGAAATTTGGGGGGATTACCAGGGTTCTGTATTTCTGGAAAAGTGTCCCTCAACTCTCACAGATAATGTATTATGCTTTATTTTTAAAAGTACAGTGGAAAAAAAATAAAAATCTAGGACCTATTTTGTTATTCATCAATTATTTTTATATCTAAATGAAATAATACAAATTCTTGCAATCTGGTTGCTTTTATTCTGTTCCCCAGTTCTGGTTTTCTCTTTCTCATTCTCCTAATTATTTGATTGTATATGATCTCCTCATCATCTGCCTTAAATCCTTGGTGGAAAGAAGTCTTAATCAACAAATTAGACGAGCAAACTGAAATCACGAATGAATCAGTTGCTCTTCCTCCTCTTCTGTCCTCAGAGAAGATAGAAAATATATGGTCAGTTCACTTTAGTCACTCAGTTGTGTCCGACTCTTTGCGACCTCATGGACTGCAGCACACCAGCCCTCCCTGTCCACCACCGACTCCTGGAGCTTACTTAAACTCATGTCCATCAGGTTGGTGATGCCATCCAACCATGTCATCCTCTGTCGTCCCCTTCTTCTCCCGCCTTCAGTCTTTCCCAGCATCAAGGTCTTTTCAAATGAGTCAGCTCTTTGCATCAGGTGGCCAAAGTATTGGAGTTGATGAAGTCGCATCATGTCAGAGTCTAATTGGCAGTGTTTTTCCTAAGTGAAGTAATGAAGAATCTTAAAATCAATGGCGTTTTAGGTTTGACGACACAGAGTACTCTAATTATCTATTTTCATTTTCTCAGAGAGTTCCATCCGAGTCAAAATTCTGTGGTCAGCATCTTTTAAGAACACTGGGTTTGGTTTAAAGATTCCCTGTTGTAAAACTAAGTTTCTTTTTACAGTGTTAACAAACACTCCCTAATGTGTCTGTTGTATAAAATCAAAATTTTGTTATTGTTATTTTTAACTCAGAGCTCACTTAGGTTAGCAACACTTTCTGATCATCATTTTCAAGTCAGCATCTTTTAAGAACACTGGGTTTGGTTTAAAGATTCCCTGTTGTAAAACTAAGTTTCTTTTTACAGTGTTAACAAACACTCCCTAATGTGTCTGTTGTATAAAATCAAAATTTTGTTATTGTTATTTTTAACTCAGAGCTCACTTAGGTTAGCAACACTTTCTGATCATCATTTTCACAAGGTTTTTTTTTTTTAATGCACAAAAAACACTGGTGTACTTTAGATATTATTTATTTTTAATGTTTAGAAGTCATTTATATGTTTCATTCAAAACAAAAACAACATGATATTGAGAACCTACAACTGTTATATGTGAAACTATTTACATTAATCTCAATAACTCAGATATGACTCTTGCTTTAAATCTCTTTGGTATGTTTCTGTTCTGATTTACTGCCTGGTTTAAAGATTAATGTTACAGGGTAATTTACTGCAGCTTCACAGATGGTATTTGAATCTTTTGTAAATGGGCTTTGGAATCTATGCACAATTCTGTATAATGTTGGGTTAACATCAATGTAAATGTTGAACTTAATATGATTCTAAAAGATCGTGATAGAAATTTCATTATCTCTTTCTAAAAACCATAAATTTTGAGGGGATTTCATGGGCTAAGTGTTTTTACTTCACTATCGTGGTTAAGGTATAACTAGCTCCTTATATTTGAAATCACCAGCCCCTATATGTTGAAAATAAACATAAAAAATAAATTACCTCATTTTAACCTATTCTAAAGTTCTAGTCACAGGAGAAGTTACTGTTCTTATTTTTACAGCTTCCTACATGAAATGCTTTATAGAATCCACAAACACACATTGCTTTTAGTGTCTTTTCCTTTGATGTCTATAAAAGACCCATTGAAAACTGGAGGTAAATGCTCCTAATGTGCACAGCAGAATTTGGCTAATGTAGTTTGGAGCTATTAGAGATAACCTTTCTCTGCTTGTCTTTTGAGGCAAAAAACTGGTACCAGCAATACCAGTTAAGCTGTAATTAGTGTAACTAACAACTAATAAGAAAGAGCAGACTGGAGGTCATTCTTCGGAATTTGAAGGTATTAACAGGTTAGGGTTGTAGGGCATCCTGTCCCCTGGCTTAATCTGTTGCCCCGGCTGGTGAGATTTGTTGAAGTCATCGGTGCCCTCTAACCCCGAGGTGTTGCACTCTCATGATTTAGTGGTCACATGCCAAGCTCCTCTTTCCTGTCTAGCGAGATGACTTTGGGAATGGCAAATTCATTTTAAAGTTCTTGTTACAAATGCCTGCAGATTTTCAACCTTTTAATGTAGATAAAGGATTACAGATTAGTTTGCTTCAGTGTTCTTGTCATACAAAGCCTTAGACTACACTGAAATTGTCATGTTGCTGCACTACAGAATATGATTTGTTGAGACCATTTACCATGTATTATAAGTGGAACGCTTAAAATCCAACTATTAAATCAGATGTTGTGTAACTGATTCTAATACTTACTGAATATTCCACTTTTCATGAGCCACTTCTTCAAATTTAATTGCCCACCAGTGGCTTTTGTTTATGTTTACAGTCAATTCTAATGCACTTAAAGAGTAAGAACTTTAACAGAGGAATAACCTTTTGTTTTCATGGGGTGTAGTTAACCCCTTTCTTCTAGTATCTGGCTTTGGATTCTTCCTCATCTCATTACATGATACCAACACAAAAACAAAAGAAGTATCATAGAACTTTAATTGTTCTTTTCCTTTTCCTCTCCAGATCTTGCCTATAAGGTGGTTTCTGTACCTGGAAAGTTTTATTTTTCTCTTTTAAAGCAATAAGCACCATGACAGCACTATTAAGAAAGTTGAAAGGAAGCTTTCCCTTTCAGCTGTCTTATGTCACTACCTTAAATCTCATGCTATCATAGGCATTATAGATTTTTTTTTTTACTATAGATTATTTATTACTCATAAAGAAAGCTGGGGCAGGCCCCAAAAGCAAAACAGAGTCACGTGAACTTAAAGGGGAAAAAAAAGAATATGTAAAATTCAGGTTATCCTGGGTCACTGGACACATGGACATCTAAATACTTAAAGAGTATAGACTTAAACAGCATAGTTCTCATTCAAGTACCACTAGAAATAATTAGGATATATTCTTCCTTTGAGTCCTCCATCTCAGTGTTTTATATGTATATTACTGGTAGTTTGTGGATGAACTGGGTTTTGTCTTGTTTTAGTCATTGTTTATTCTTACATGTATTAGAAAAAGATATGAATAACACATGAAGCCTTTTTAATGGATATTATTGCTTTGGACTAGGCAAATAGAAAAAGTGAGTTGATGTAAACAAAATACTAGGCATTTTAGTAGTACTGTTAGTTCATGACTGTGGCAAAATGCATAAAAGTGTTACAAAAATAACTGGAGTTAGGGAAACAATGCTCTGTCTAAAGATGAAATTCCAAGAATAGTTTTTTCTAGCCAAGAATTCACAAGATAATCTAATCCCTTCGTTTCTATCTCTTGATCTTCATTTAATTTATGTGTATTCATGAGTGTACTTGGCAGTTTCATGTTTTGTTTCCAAAACAAGCCAGCTTCTCTACATTTTAGTCTTGGGTTAGATGGTGTCTAAGATTCCTTCCAGACAGTGTTATCAGTCCTCAGTTGATAAATTCCTCAAGGTTGAGAACCAAATATGTATAAAGTGAAAGTCGCTCAGTCATGTCTGACTCTTTGCGACCCCACAGACTATACAAGTCCATGGAATTCTCCAGGCCAGAATACTGGAGTGGGTTAGCCTTTCCTTTCTCCAGGGCATCTTACCAACCCAGGGATCGAACCCAGGTCTCCCACCAGCTGAGCCACAGGGGAAGCCCAAGAATACTGAAGTGGGTAGCCTATCCCTTCTCCTGAGGATCTTCCCAACCCAGGAATCAAGCCAGGGTTTCCTGCATTGCAAGCAGATTCTTTACCAACTGAGCTATCAGGGAAGCTTGATGTATATAATTTGATCTAAGTACTAGTTAGCATCGTGATAGCCACATGTCATCATTAATACATGCATCCCCATTGATTGATTCACATATTCTAACAACAGATATGAGAATGTTTTTGCAAATCCATGTGCTTTCCCCAAACTAACCAATAATCTTCACTGTCACATCAGTAATTTAAAACTTTTTAAAAATAGAGAGTAACGTGGTGCTATTAGAGTTCACACAGACACCAGTCTTTTCTCATGCTTGGATTTCCTGAGAAGTGACACCAAGGACAGTATTGGAGAGTCTTATTTTTTCCCTCTTCCGTACTATCTTACGATTAACTATGAGAGTAAGACATCAAAGCTGAACTGACTTCAAAGCCTGTAACACGTATGGTTTCCAGCTATTACTGTAACCAGCCGCGTCGGCCTGACAGCAATTCATCTTACAGAGCTGCCGCGCTAGGACCCACCCCTCAGCTTCCTGCCTTCCGCTTTCCCAAACCTATCAAATTAAAAACCACCCCCGAAACGAATCTCCAAGTTAAACCAGTCCAGAGAGTTAGCATATTTGCTTAATTTCAGGATTTTATGACTAAAAAATAGACCATATTTATTTATTTATTGACTTTTCCCAAAACATACCACAGGGCCTTAGGACTATGTTCACATTAAACGTATAATAGTCTTCATTATGTTTATTTCAAAATATAGTATACATTTGTAAGTAAGATGGTATATATACCTACCACTTTAGTTAGGTTCACAAAATAAAGTTTTGAAGGGTGAGTCTGATACTTGGCCCAGAAATCAATGAAGTTAGAAGGAATGCATTCTAAAACATGGATTGTCCATCATAAATGCTGGGAGTGTAGTTCTTGGAAGCACATGCTTTCTCTACTAAAAAAAATTTTTTTTTAATAATAAAGTTTCATGGATATATTGTTTCCCAGCAATATAAAAGTTAATATATTAAAATTTATAGGAGCTTCTCCTATATGCGTAACTAAATAGGTTCTAGTATATCATTGAGGCTAGTTTCTTGAGAAATGTAGAATTAGCATCAGATGAAGATTTTCAATTTTTATTTAAAAGCCCCAGATAAAAATTTTAATTTTCCTGGAATCATTTGGTAAAGTTGCTGGTATGTATTCAGTTCCACGGGGCAGGCGGCAGGAGAGCCGCTCTTGAACTCTGGTGGAATAGCATCCAGATCTTAAAGTTATGGCACCAAAGGACTCACAAAAGACTTACTAGATTTGATTGTGCATTATGGAAATTAAATAGGCTCAATATAATAATTGTATCTTTTGTGAAATGGAATGGACTGCATTGTAAACTAATGAGCTTTGCAGCTTTCAAAGCATTCAAGTAAAGACTCGATGACCACTTTTCAATAATCCAATAGAAGGAATTCTTATATTTGGGAGGGATTAGACTAAAGAATGGAGAAGGAAATGGCAACCCACTCCAGTGTTCTTGCCTGGAGAATCCCAGGGACGGTGGGGCCTGGTGGGCTGCCGTCTATGGGGTCGCACAGAGTCGGACACAACTGACGCGACTTAGCAGCAGCAGCAGCAGACTAAAGAAACTGTAATATCCATTTCAATTCTAGAGTTCTTTGTTTCTAAAATTGAAGGATATGAAGAAATAGAGCTGAAGAATTTAAGTCATGGTGGTAGCATGTGGCTGTTGTCCAGTAATTAGATGGATTTTATAAAGAAAGGCTTATAAATGGATGTCTTGAAGGGATTTGCAACAGAAAGGGCAAGGTGCTTTAAGTAGATATGGGTGAACATCAAAATGAAGCATGTCTCTTCTAGTGTTGAAAGTCGGAAGAGAGGAACCTACTCTAAAATCCTCAGAAAAGAGGGCAAAAAAGAAAATGAGAAAGGGAGCTTTTTTTAAACACTAGGAACCCAAATGGGTATTCAGAGTGCTAGAAATAGAAGTCAAGGTATTTTTATATCTGCAATAAAGTCCTTCACGCAAAACAGGCAGGACACTGAAAAGTTAAAGTTTTCACTTCCTGAAGAGCAGAATAATTGCAGAGGACTGAAAAAGCACAGTGTGGGTATGGAATGATTAGAACCACTAACCAGTATGTTCCTTTGGTCCAGTTATTGAATTTCTCAGGACCTCTCATTGTTTTAAATAGTGGGTAGGTAGATGATTTCCATGATCTTATTCCAGCTCTGAGATGCTCTCCTAGTGCTTTAATTAAGAGTGAATTAAGTATGCTCTCCATAGCCTAAGAATTCAGACAGACCAAATGCTTCAGCTTGCCACACCTGGTTTATTCTGACCTATATGAAATAGATGGAAAGTGGAAAACTTGGGATAATTTTTTTAAAGATTCTGGTATTTGGGAGTGTATACAAGTTACGAAGAAATCTCCTGTGTGGACAGATGAGAAGTGAAATGAAGAAATGAAGTAGTGCTAGGAAAAAGTGCAGTTGGACCACTCCATTTGGGTTTAAAGAAATGATAACTGTCTGAAGAAGACATACCAGAGACACCTGGCCGTGTTGCCTTAAGGACAGAGAAACAGGAATTTCTATCAGAAATGAATCCATAGATTTGATTTACTGGCAATAAAGTGATAGAAAAATCTCATTAATAATTGCTTTCCTGTAAAGAGGAAAGAGGTATTACCAAAGAACATTTAGAGAGGTGAGAAAAACCTAGAAAATATTAAATCTATAAAGATGGAAAATGTGGAAAAATAATTTGAATTGCCTTGTAAACCTAATAATAAAAACCAATAACATATCAAGACAGTTTTTCTCAGTAATAAGCCATTCTCCAGAAATAAAATAGATAGATCTTTTCTGTTGTTCTTAAAATAATTAAGCATTTTTCCAAAAGTGTTAATTCTTTCCTTTCCTGGGAGTAGGCTATATACTAGGGCTTCCCTGATAGCTCGGTTGGTAAAGAATCCACCTGCAATGTAGGAGACTCTGGTTCAATTCCTGGAACTGGAAGATCTGCTGGAAAAGGGATCGGCTACCCGCTTCAGTATTCTTGGGCTTCCCTTGTGGCTCAGCTGGTAAAGAATCTACCCGCAACGCAGGAGACCTGGGTTCGATCCCTGGGTTGGGAAGATCCCCCGGAGAAGGGAAAGGCTACCCACTCCAGTATTCTGGCCTGGAGAATTCCATGGACTTGTATAGCCCATGGGGTTGCAAAGAGTCAGAAATGATGGAGTGACTTTCACACACAGGTTATATACTAGGGCCATACAACTAACTGGGATTACATGTATGACTTTTTCAATAATAATGAGATGACACCACCCTTAAGGCAGAAAGCGAAGAAGAACTAAAGAGCCTCTTGATGAAAGTGAAAGAGGAGAGCAAAAACGTTGGCTTAAAGCTCAACATTCAGAAAACTAAGATCGTGGCATCTGGTCCCATCACTTCATGGCAAATAGATGGGGAAACAGTGGCTGACTTTATTTTTCTGGGCTCCAAAATCACTGCAGATGGTGATTGCAGCCATGAAATTAAAAGACACTTACTCCTTGGAAGGAAAGTTATGACCAACCTAGATAGTATATTAAAAAACAGAGACATTACTTTGCCAACAAAGGTCCGTCTAGTCAAAGCTATGGTTTTTCCAGTGGTCATGTATGGATGTGAGAGTTGGAATATAAAGAAAGCTGAGTGTGGAAGAATTGATGCTTTTGAACTGTGATGTTGGAGAAGACTCTTGAGAGACCCTTGGACTGCAAGGAGATCCAACCAGTCCATCCTAAAGGAAATCAGTCCTGCGTGTTCATTGGAAGAACTGATGCTGAAGCTGAATCTCCAATACTTTGGCCACCTGATGAGAAGAGCTGACTCATTAGAAAAGACCATGATGCTGGGAAAGATTGAGGGCAGGAGGAGAAGGGGACATCAGAGGATGAAATGGTTGGATGGCATCACCGACTTAATGGACATGGGTTTGAGTAAACTCTAGGAGTTGGTGATGGACAGGGAGGCCTGGTGTGCTGCAGTTCATGGGTTTGCAAAGAGTCAGACACGACTGAACGACTGAACTGAACTGCTTTACAATGTTGTATTAGTTTCTGCTGTACATACAAAGTGAATCCGCTGTATATATATATATATCCCCTCCCACTTGGACCTCTCTTTCCACCCCCCGACCCCATCCATCTAGGTCACCACAGAGCACAAAGCTGAACTTCCTGCACTATACAGCAGGTTCCCACTAGTGATCTGTTTCTGTTTTACACATCAGTTCAGTTCAGTTCAGTCGCTCAGTCGTGTCCAACTCTTTGAGACCCCATGAATTGCAGCACGCCAGGCCTCCCTGTTCATCACCATCTCCCGGAGTTCACTCAGACTCACATCCATCGAATCCGTGATGCCATCCAGCCATCTCACCCTCGGTTATCTCCTTCTCCTCCTGCCCCCAATCCCTCCCAGCATCAGAGTCTTTGCCAATGAGTCAACTCTTCGCATGAGG